>SZWC01013589.1:11371-38419 GCA_023375785.1 Penium margaritaceum | reverse complement strand
GCAGTCACGGACAGGAGGCTGAGCTCGAGACCAGGGACGAAGAGGACATCGGTCAGAAAGACGTCACCGGCAGGACCACGAAAACGAACGACGCCAACACCACGGACAGGCAACACCTGTCCAGAGCCCGTCCGGACACCGGAGACATCGCCGACAGGACCGAGCATACTGAAGGCCTCACGAGAGGCCGTCATGTGATGCGTGGCCCCGGAGTCGATGATCCAGGTCTCAGCAGGGTCCTGGACCGGGGTCGCTAGATCTCTAACGGTCACATGGCAGCAGGCGAGGGACGCGGACGCGGTGGATGGAGGCGCGATACGGGACTGCCAATCGTCAAGCCAGGCAACATCATCAAGAAGAGAGGCGGAGGAGGCCACAGGCGACGAAGAGACAGACGAGGAAATGTGACATGACCGCAGCTCAGTCTCAGTCATGCAGGGCTGGGCAGGAGGGCAAGAGGTGACGCAACTCGCACTTCCCTGGGGAGGAGGGCGAGGCAGGCCGAGTTGGAGCGCGATAAACTGCTCCAGCTGACGATCACGGGAGGAGGACCCGGGAGCGGAGATGGAGTGCGGTGTGACGGCGCCGGAGCCCGGGTAGGAGGAGGAAGAAATCGCCGAAGGGAACGAGGGCGCTGACGGCTGCGGAGTCGGTGTCTGCGGGTATAGCGAGGCGACCGGGGTGGTGGAGGCGCTGGACGAGGTTGAGGCATCAGAACTGGCGACAGCGACGGAGGCAGAGGCGAGACGACGCTCCTGCTGGCGACGCATGGTGGCGATGATGCGTGCCTCGTCCGTCGGCAGCGGGCACGTGTACCACCCGTGCCCAGGCTGGCCACAGTTGTGGCAGGCAGAGCCACCACTGCCAGACCCGGTCGATGGCTGCTGCTGCTGCTGCTGACCCTTGCCCTTCTTGCTCCGACGCTTCTTCTTCGCCGTCGGCGAAGCGCTGGCGGAGGAGCTGGCGGAGGAGCTGGCGGATGTGGCCGTGGCGGGAGAGGCGATGGCCACGGAGGCGAGAGCCTCCGTGCGATGGAGTTCGGACTCCAGGCGAGCTTCCTCAATGCGGAGGAAGAGCTCGTATGCCCAGGGCATAAGGGTGCCCTGGGTCGCCATGGTGGAGAGGACGTCCTGGGGGTAGTGAACGAAGACGTCCGCGTACACGCTGGTGGCGCCGCGCTTGATGGTGAGGAGCGCGGACAGAGGTGGTGGAGCAGCTGTACCGAGACGACGCAAGATGTCCTCCGCCCGCTGCCAGTAGGGAGTGACCGTCTCGGTCTCCCCCATGCGCAGGGAGTTGAACTCTCGGAGCAGACGGCTGATCTCAGCGTCGCTGGACAGACGATGAGGCCGAGTGAGGATGTGCCATGCGGATGCAGGGTCCGGTGTGGCGCCAGTGGTGAAGTCGCCGAGGAAGGGCTCCAGTGCCAGGCGGGAAGCCGGAGGGGTGACTGGGACGAGGGCACGGACGGCGCGACCAGCGTCATACAGCTGGTCAGCCTGAGTGGAGTCATAGGGATGGGTGTAGTACACCCATAGGCCCTCCCCTTACGCCCAGATGCGGAAGCTGAGCTCCCAGCTACGGAACTGCTCGCCAGCCTTGAGCGGCGGCGGCGGTGTCTCAAAGTCCTTCTGCCTACGGCCGGCGCCCAGAGTGGGGCCAAGGACGGAGGTCACCGTCTGCCGCTGGCGCTGAGTGTGCTGCTGCGCTAGGTAGTGCGTGGCAGCGGACACAGCTGGGCTGGCGTGCCCTGGAGGGATGAAGGGTGGCAGCGCACCGGTAGCAGTGTGGGAAGCTGATGGCCGCAGCGCCGCAAGCTGTTGCGTCAAGGTGGTGAGCTGTAGCTGAAGAGCGGCGAGGGGGTCAGGGACGCCGCCGCCGATGCCAGAGGACATTTGCTGCTGAAGTTGCTGCTGTTGTTGCTGCTGCTGCTGCCTCTGCATCAAGGCGGCGAGTTGCAGCTGAAGAGCGGCGAGTGGGTCAGGGATGCCACTGCCGATGCCAGAGGGCAACTGCTGCTGCTGCTGCTGCTGCTGCTGCTGCTGCTGCTGCGGCGGCTGCTGCCGCTGCTGTTGCTGCTGCTGCTGTTGTTGCTGCTGCTGCGGCTGCTGCTGCTACTGCTGCTGCTGTTGCTGCGGCTGCTGCTGTTGCTGCTGCTGCTGCTGTTGCTGCTGCTGCTGTTGCTGCTGCTGCTGCAGCTGCTGCACAAAAGGGGGGCTAGGGGTCCCTCCCCCAACGGAGGAGGACCCCGCGTCAGAGGGGCTGTTGGTCATGGTGGTGAAAGATGCCTCTCGTCCCCTTTTGTTTTTTTTTTTCTTTTTTCTTTTCTTCTTGCCTTCTGTGCTACTGATCTCAGCAGTGACGTCAGCCAAGGATGGCTGACGTCAGCAGTGGGAACTGCGTGTGCGCAGTGCCACTATTTTCTCCCCCGCCCCCCCCCTCTTTTTTTCTTTTGCTTTTCTGTTGATGACGTCAGCAGTGACGTCAGCAGAGGGGTGCTGACGTCAGCAGCGGCAAATGTTGGGATTGCCGCTGCTGTTGTTGGTGCTGATGTTGCTGTTGCTGCTGCTGCTGCTGCTGCTACTGCTGCTGTTGCTGCTGCTGCTACTACTGCTGCTGCTGCTGCTGCTGCTGCTTCGGTTGCTGCCGCTGCTGCTGCTGCTGCTGCTGCAGCTGCTGCGGCTGCTGCTGCTGCTGCTGCGGCTGCTACTGCTGCCGCTGCTGCTGCAACTGTTTGCTGCTGCTGCTGCTGCTGCTGTTGCTGCTGCTGCGGGTGCTGCAGCTACTGCTGCTCGTGCTGCGAGCTGCAGCAGCAGCTGCTGTGACTGCTGCTGCTGCAGCAGCGAGCTGCTGCAGCTCGCTACTGCAGCTGAGTGCTGCTGCAGCTGCTGCGCGCTACAGCAGCTGCTCGTTGCAGCTACAGGCTGCTGCTGCAGCGAGTTGCGGGGGTGGGGGATTTTTTTTGCTGTGTTTTTTTTGTTTTTTTTTTTTTGTTTTCTCTTGTCAACAGCGGGCAGCAGCCCGCTGCCTGCTACGAGCAGCGGGCAGCTGCTCGCCCAGCAGCAGCGAGCTGCTGCTCGCTGGCAGCAGCGAGCTGCTGCTCGCTGCTCGCTCGATGCGAGCAGCGGGCAGCAGCAGCCGCGGCTGGCAGTTGCTTCTCGCTGCTGCTGCTGCTGCTGCTGCAGCTGTCGGCTGCTGCAGCTCGCTACAGCAGCTGCTGCAGCCCGTTGCTGCTGCTGCACGCTGCTACAACTGCTACGTGCTACGGTTGCTGCCTGCTGCTGCTGCGAGCTGCTGCGAGCTGCTGCAGCTGGCTGCTGCTGCGGGCTGCTGCTGCTGCTGCACGGCGCTGCTGCTGCTACACGCTGCTGCTGCTGTTGCTGCGAGCTGCTGCTGCTGCAGGCTACTGCTGCTGCTGCTGCGAGCTGCTGCTGCTGCTGCGGCGAGCTGCTGCTGCTGCGGGCTGCTGCGAGCTGCTGCTTCTGCCTGCTGTTGCTGGTGGTGCCAGTCACTGCACCTGGGTGACGTTGCCGCGTGCGTCGTCGCCCATAGACGTCAGACGCCGCCTGCCGCTCACCTCCTCGCGTCACGCGTGGGGGTCAGTGCTGCCGAAGAATTTCGGCAGCATTTCCCCTGGCCCAGTGGCCGTGGGAAAAATTCTGACGCCGCCACCAGGAGGGTCAATGCTGTCGGAAAAAATCCGGCAGCATTTCCCCTGCACTGGCGCGTATGGGAGATCCGCCGGCGTTGTCTGGCACCTGTTTGCCAGTCTTCTGCTGCTGCTGCTACGCTCTGGCTCTGATACCAAGAAGGAAACTATGCAGCAGGTTGGGGCAGCAGCGTTGTTGATGCAGCGTGCGGGCTTCCACGCTCGTTGCTTAAGTCAGCTGCCCCCTCAGTCTGCTGCTCTAGAGTCTAAGTCTGGAAGCTCTGGGTTTTGTTACTCAGAAACGCGCGCGCCAGTGTTAGCGCCAGAAAGCAGCTGAAAACTGATAATGACTGATTAGGAATGAAGAATGAACAAAAATGGGAGACCCCTCCAAGTTCTAGGCCCCCCCCCCAGCTCTGTAGAGCTTGTTACTCAGTTCATCAGCCAATCAGAAAATAGCTCAGTTCAGGCTGGCAGGTTTTCTCGGTGAGGCCTGCCAGGCAGCCGACAGCCCAAAACCCGGGCGTCGTCCGTTTTGCCTGAAAACTGGACCATACCATAATACCGACGCTGCGAACGCAGTCGTGCAGTCAGAATCTGCTAGAAAAATAGCAAAGAGGAGTTATGGCAGCCTAAACCCAGACAGTGCCCACAATGGTTTATGCTGCCAAACAGGGCCATGAAACATGCAACTGGGACCCTAGGCAGTGCGTGACGATGCAGACGCGATGGGACGCGCTGGACGCATGCCAGCAGCAACTGCGGTGTCAATGACCGCCGGCAGCACGACCGCCGAGGAGGCCTGCCGATGGAGCTGAGCGCGTCGCCGGAGGGAGGATGCTCCAGCGAACAGCGAGAAGACCTCAGCGCGCATCGGCTCCACCGGTCGACACTCCATCAGCGTCGAGTCTTGCCGTCAGTCATCTGCACGCCGATGTACACAAGCCGGGAGGACACAACAGAGCACAATGAGAGATGTGAAAAACCAACACCCGCGTTGTTCCTCAGTGCCCCCACCAAACCACTTGTCGCCATTTCTGGTCTACGTTGACGATCTCCTCATTTCCTCTCCTGACACCGCATCTGTTGCGACGGCCAAGAACCTGCTCCAGGCGGCATACAAGATGAAGGACCTTAGATGTATGAATGCGCCTCTCACAAGCGCTCTTTCCTAGTGTGGGCAAGGGAAGAGGGGAGAGGCAACCTCATTCAAGGGTGTTGGAAGAGCCACACGTGTTAGCAAGTTCGTCAAGCACGCGCAAGCTCAAGGTGCACAAACATGCAAAGTGAGCGAGCGACGGGATGCTCGCGACGAGCTTCCTCGTCGCTCGCTCTGGAGGGCTTGAGCACACACCAGTATTTTGCCTATGCCTGATTTTCTATGAGGGTTATGCGGCGATCCCTGTTTGAACCCGGTTGCTGTAGCCAACCCGCTACGCACCAGCTCCAACCTGGCACGATATAAATGTGGTCTCACACACGCAAACCCACAAAGCAGGCAGTCCTGGTAAAATTGCTTCCACTCGTTGTTCTTCACATGGAACCAATCACTTGCAGGGTTTGGACTGGCAGCTCGCACACCGTCTTCAGCAGCACGGCGTCCTCGGCTCACTCACGGGCCTGCGTGTGCATGAACAGAGGCCAGGGGTCACCATCAGTGTCTGTACAGTCCCATACAACATCACTCCCCCATGACCCATGGCAATCATGTTCATGAACAAGCAACCGTGATATAACACTGATGCAATACGACAAAGTGAGGACACCATGTGAATGGTCAACGGTGACATATGGCACATGCACAACGCAAACCCTTTGAAACATCACGAAGACAACATGGAGGCGAGTCCGACGGCCGACAGTGCACATTCAAACTGTGCACGACCCAGTGCCTTCGTCAAGAAGTCGGCGAGTTGGCGCTTCGTCCCGATCCACACCACGTCAACCTGTCGCTGCTCCCACAAACCACGTACAAGGTGATACTCCACAGCAATGTGTTTTGTGCGAGCATGGAAAACACCATCATTAGCAGCAATGTCAGTTGCACTGCGGTTGTCACAATGTAGAACAATGCATTCCACTTGTTGACGCAGTTCACGAAACAAGCGTCTAAACCAAACACTGTGGGAAGCTCCTGCTCCAAGGGCAACAAACTCAGCCTCTGTTGTGCTGCGGGCGACGCAACCCTGCTTCCCACTCTTCCACGACAACGCTGTGTTTCCAAGCAGAAACACATATCCTGCACGACTCTTCCCATCTGTGCTCCATGCCCAATCACTATCAGTGAATCCAGACACAACGACCGATGGATGAGCTCGAAACAGGAGCCCATGACGTGCTGTCCGTAGCACATATCGCAATACGCGTATAGCCGCCTCCAAATGACGGGTGCGTGGACTCTGAGAGAACTGTGCCAACAGGTTTACTGCAAAGGCGATGTCGAGCCGTGTAGTTGTGACCAAGTACATGAGGGAGCCGATGAGGCGCAAGTACAAGGTCACATCCACAGGCTCACCCAGATCAACAGTGTCCACAGGCTTCAGCAGCTTCTGCCCGTCGGGGGTCATCGGCGTAGATGCCGAAGGGACATCAGTCAAAAGATCAGCGAAGCGCTCCCCCAGGGGGTCAATGTACCTTCCTTGGTGGATGTGGAGTATCCCACGTGCTCGATCTCGAATGATCTCCATTCCCAAGAATACCGGAACCTTACCAAGATCTTTCATCTTGTATGTTGCTTGCAGCAGATCCTTGACCTGCTGGACTGCTGCCATGTCCGATGACGCGATCAGAAGATCGTTGACGTACACCAAGATCGCCACAAAGGTGGAAGGTGATGCGCAAAGAAAGAGGGACGGATCAGCGTCGCTCCTTCTGTACCCTCCTCCTTCCAGTGTCGATCTGATCTCACTGTTCCAACACCTAGGGGACTTGAGTCCGTACAAGGCTTTTCGGAGACGCCACACACGACTTCTTCCATCGTCAAAACCCGGCGGTTGAACCATGTAAATCTCTTCATCCAACCGCCCATGGAGGAATGCATTATTTACGTCCATCTGATGGACCTCCCAGTTGTGTTGCGCCGCCAACCCAAGGAGGACACGTGCTTTGTCCATCCTTCCAACGGGTGCAAATGTGGCGTCAAAGTCTATTCCTTGTACTTGGGAATAGCCCTTTGCCACGAGACGGGCCTTGTAGCGCTCAGTCGAGTCATCGGGCTTCTTTTTCACGCGGAACACCCATCCCGCCTTCACAGCCTTCCGCCCCGGGGGAAGGTCAACGACCTCGTACACCCCATGTTCAGCCAAGGCAGCCATCTCTTCATTCATGGCTGTCGCCCACTGCTTCGAGTCAGGCCGTAACCGCGCCTCGTGCAGCGAGACGGGATCTGGTAGCACGTCGGGTAAGGCACGCTGCACACAGACCAGCGCAGTGGGTGACGCATCACGCACTGCCCAGAGGTTAGCTGTATTTTGAGCACGAGTGTGCTCACGCTGCAGCTGTGCATATCCTGCCACTGCCTCTGGCGAGATTGCACTCTCGGGTTCAGCCCGGATGGCCAACCCAAGAACCCTTGTGCCTGGGTCCCCACTGACGACCGGACGGGCAAGACCCGACCGCCTAGGTCGACGTGGACTCAAGGTTGGACGTTGGACAGTGGGTGGTCGCGGACGAAGGCGACCACCTACCTCTCAAGAGTATGAGTGTGTGGATGATGACGACTCAGGTGCAGGGGCGGTAGGAACCGACGTGGGAGAAGAGTCACACGGGGTTGCAGCCCGTGAGGACGATGCTCCAGCTGGACTCAGAGAAGGGGAGTGAGGAGGTGAGACCGGAGACACAGAGAGTGTTGGACCGGCAAAGACAATGGCTCGATCAACAGCCAGCTCTGGGGAAATGGAGGAGGCAGAAGGCGAAGGAGAGGACAGGACAGGAGAGGAAGTGGAGGGGGACGCAACATCGACGATGGGGAATGAGACTGGCGACGTACCGGGCGTGGGAGTTGGCACTGCCGTAGTAGGAGAAACAGGCAACACAGGCGGTGACGCAGCGATAGGATCCATAGATGTGCCCGACCCGACGGGATCAGCCGCTGGAAGCTCAGGTGCAGCGACAACAGCTGACGGCACATGCAAAGCAGACGGTGAAGCAACGAAAGGTCCCACAGACGTGCCCAACCCGATGGGATCAGCCGCAGCCGTAGGAGAACCCTCCCCCACACGTCGGGAACGCGGGCACGACACGGGGTGATGGTGATGAGAAGAGGCATGGATACGGAGCAGATCGTACTGCGTGTAGGACTCAAGAAAGACTGCATCGCGCGACTCAACAATGCGGTGCCTGTCGGGGTCCCAAAACCTCCAGGCCTTGGACTGGGTGCAATGCCAAGAAACAGACAAAGACGACCGCGAGGGGACAACTTGGAACCCTGCTGGACGTCAGGGACCCACACACATGCCAGACAACCCCAAACGTGTGCCAAGCGAAGATCGGCACGACGGCCGAACCAGCGCTCATAGGGGGTGACGTGACGAGGAAGTGGACCATGAGGCACACGGTTCCATACCCACGTCATGCAAGCCATGCCCTCGAAGGCAAAGGCTTCGGAGAGACCGGACTTGACACGCATAGAGCGCACGGCATCCAACATCGTGCAGCTCCAACGCTCAGACACGCCATTTTGCTGGGGCGTATATGGAGCGGAGAGTTCATGGGTGACACCCTGCTCCTCAAGGAACTGAGCCGCAGGACCCATGAACTCCCCGCCACAGTCAGACCAAAAACGGTCCAAGCGCTGGTTGGTCTGGCGTTCAGCCTGCACCAACCAGCGCCGAATGGCGTCTACGGCATCGCTTTTGCGGCGCAGGCAAAACACCCAACGAAATTGGGAGAAGTCATCTGTGAGAGTGAGAACGTACGAGCAGCATTCTACATGGGACTCTATGATCAAGGGCCGCATGAGATCCGCATGCACGAGTTCCAAAGGACGGGAGGTAGTAGAGTGGGAAGGGGGAAATGTTGCACGGTGCATTTTTCCTTGGAGAAACGCAAAACAACCAGTCTGACAAGGCTCCTCAAAAGAAGCCGGGTCAAGACCGAAGGCAGGCTTGACGCGAACGAAGGACTCAACAGTGGCCGAATGCACATGACAAAGACGGCGATGCAACAACTGCCGGTGCGCGACGGAGAAGGTTCCAGTGACATAGACACGTGCAAGCTGTTGTGGAGACGCTGCAACATGACGCGGAACATGGTAAAGACTCCCGACTGCCACACCACGAAGGACCACACATCCGGTCGAGCGCAAGTTGACGGTGGACACACCATCAGCATGAGTGACTGTGAGACCAAGACGATCGCAGGTAGGAACGGACAAGAGACTGAGCTCGAGATCGGGAACGTACAACAAGTCAGAGAAGTAAACAGGACCTGTAGGGCCATCAAAGCGAGCAGTCCCAACTCCATGCACGCGGAGTTGCTGACCCGATCCTGTCCGTACAAAACGGATGGGGCCGACAGGACCAAGCAAAACAGATGCACTACGGCGGCAGGTCATGTGATGGGTGGCACCTGAGTCAACAACCCAGGTGCCATCCGGGACGCGCTCCGCTGGAGACACAAAGCACAACGCGACCGAACCATCAGGGGAAGATGCAAGCTGCGCAGAGTCAAAACATGCACGATCGGCCACGGACTCGATCCACGATGACACATCATACGAGACAACGTCCTCCACAGTGTAAACAACTGGTCCAGCACTTGCAGTGTCATGCAAACTGGCAGTAGTACAGATAGTGGGTCCCCCAGCACTGTGCATGCAACTCGCACCTCCCTGAGTGGTCGAGTCATCGTCGGAGCGAAAGGAAGTGGCGAGCGCCCGCTCCAACTCTGCGATGCGTGCATCGAGGAGCTCTGTCCCGGGTGTTGACGCAGTAGTCACATGTGCCCTGCCCGCAACGCTCGCCGATGGGGTCAGGGAGTCACTGTTGCGACTCGCACGTGCCTGCCATGCATCATGCATTGTGCGCCCAATCTTGGCGAAGTCGTGCTCGCGCGGACACACCTGCCACTTGTGGTCACCACCACAGTTGTAGCAGCGTAGGCCAACACCTGGAACTCCCGAGGACCCCTGCATCCCCTTCCCTCCTTTCTTCCCCTTCCCTTTTCTCCCCTTGCCCAGCACCACCGCTGCACCAGCACTCGAAGGAGGGGATAAGGACGACGACTCTGATGGCGAAGATGAGTGAACAGAGGAAGTGGGTGATGCTAGGGCTGGTGGAGTAGCCGTGGCAGCTGCACCGCGACCAATGGGAGGGAGGTATCGCCCGGCCACCCGCACGTGATAGTCACGTGCCCAAGGAAGTAGAGTACCAGTCTCCCCCTTGCTGATCAGCTCTGTAGGCTCAAAGTGCTGGAAAGTATCCAAATACTTCTCATGTGCCCCAAGCATGATTGTAGCCAGTGCTGAGTACTGTGGAGGCATGTGCGTGCCTAGGCGGGTGTACGCACGCAGTGCACGACACCGGTATGCATCTGCGACCTCGGTGTCCCCTTGGCGTAGGGAGGTAAACTTCCGAACACGCTCGTTGAGGTCAGCCTGACCCACCCTCTGATGAGTGGTGAGAACTAGCTGCCATGCCCCAAAAGGATCCGCACCCTGTCCAGTCAGATCAGCCACGTAGTGTTTGACATCCAAGATGGAGTCCTCTGGAAAAGCAAGGACAAGGGCACGGACAACACGGGCAATTGCAGCAGATTGTGCTGCATCCGTGGCACGATAGTCGGTTAAGTAATAGGACAGCAAACCTTCTCCTGTAGCCCATGTGTGAAACTGGAACTCCCAGACCTCGAACCCAATTGAGTCTGAGTATCGGGGAGGCGGGGACTCAAAGTCTTTCACCGGACGTCCAGTCGGCATGACCAAGCCAGACAACACTGTGCTTCCAGAGCCACCTTGCTGTTGCACCGGTGGTGCATAACACTGCAACAAGGACACCGGCGACAGAAAAGAGTGTGCCGGGACTGATCGCATCAGGCTTTGCACGTACTGATGTTGCTGCTGTTGGAGCTGCATTGGGATCAGCGACGACTGCTGCTGCTGCTGCTGCAACTGCTGCTGCTATAGCTGCTATTGCTGCTGCTGCTGCTGCTGCGGCTGCTACTGCTGCGGCTGCTGCTGTTGCTGCTGCGACTGCTGCTGCTGCAGCTGCTGCTGTTGCGGTTGCTGCCGCTGTGGTGGGACAGGGGTGCTAGCAGATGATGCGGAAACACTCCCTGATGCTGGTCCAACAAGTTGGACATGCGTTTGGGCTAGTAGTGCTCTCTGATTCGCCAAGACGATGTTGAGCACAACCTCTATCGACTGTAACTTTGCATCCTGGGCATCCAGACGCTGAGTGGTTGGACTCGTCGGCTATGGGATCCGTCAGTTGGGGGTGGGGTGTCACCCCCACCCGTAGGCTGAGTGTCCAGTATTAGGAATGCTAAAGGGAGGTAGATGCAAGGCCAAGGTGAGCGCCTGGAAAATTTTCCTCCAGCAATTGGCCTCCGGCTCTGCCGGAGAACTACGTGACGAGGCCCGAGGTCAGGAGACTCCGGTTGTTAGGGCTGTGCACCATTGTGAGGGAGGGAGAGAGGTAGATCCCAAACCCAAGAGGCCCCAGAGTGAGTGGGAAGAAGGAAGAGAGGGGAAAGGGGAGGGTCAAACTGACCAGGTTGACTGGTGCAGTGGCTGACGAGGGCACGCCACCGCTACGTCGGAAGATGCGGGATGACGTCGCACTCCAGCACCATCCCCTTTCACAGGTTGCAGCTCAACAACTGCGGCCTATCCACGTGGCGAAGCCCAGGGGCTGCTTCAGTCATGTACGCAGCAGCCCAGCGGCTGCAAGGGTTGCGGAAGTTGCAGCCCAGCGGCTGCGGCTTCTGCTCCAGCCGAACCCCCAAAACCGTGGCTGCAGTGACAGCCACGCGGCTGCGTTGTATGCGGAGGTCGCAGCGCAGCCATTGCTGTCTTGTCGTGGCTCGTAGCTCAACTGCTGCGGCCGTAGATGAGACGGCAATCGGCTGCACCTCCTGCACCTGCTGCTGGCGCAGTAGGCTTGTTGCAGTTACAGCCGGCTTGCGATCTGCGGAGCCTGCTTCTGTAGTCAAGCCGACTACAGCTGCGGATCGCTATGGGCTGCGCCGCCTGCTGTGATAGCAGCCCACCCGCTGAACTGGCGGCCAGCAGTGCTCCTGCGCGCTATGTGAAGCCAACGGCCGCCGCCACTCCACGCGACCCAATCCTCCCCTTGACAACCAGTTGAGGGAAAGCTTCCCTCGCTCTGATACCAATAGATGTATGAATGCGCCTCTCACAAGCGCTCTTTCCTAGTGTGGGCAAGGGAAGAGGGGAGAGGCAACCTCATTCAAGGGTGTTGGAAGAGCCACACGTGCTAGCAAGTTCGTCAAGCACGCGCAAGCTCAAGGTACACAAACACGCAAAGTGAGCGAGCGACGGGATGCTCGCGACGAGCTTCCTCGTCGCTCGCTCAGGAGGGCTCGAGCACACCGCCAGTATTTTGCCTATGCCTGATTTTCTATGAGGGTTATGCGGCGATCCCTGTTTGAACCCGGGTGCTGTAGCCAACCCGCTACGCACCGACTCCAACCTGGCACGATATAAATGTGGTCTCACACACGCAACCCACAAAGCAGGCAGTCCCGGCAAAATTGCTTCCACTCGTTGTTCTTCACATGGAACCAATCACTTGTAGGATTTGGACTGGCCGCTCGCACACCGTCTTCAGCAGCTCGGCGTCCTCGGCTCACTCACGGGCCTGCGTGTGCATGAACAGAGGCCGGGGGTCACCATCAGTGTCTGTACAGTCCCATACAATATCAGGTCCAGCTCGTGTCTTTCTGGGCATGGAGTTGGAGCGTGACTGTGGACATCGCACCTTGCATGTTCATCAGGCTGCATATGTATGCAGCCTGGGGGAACGCTTCGCCCCGCTCCTCACATCAGTCCCCACGGCATCCACTCCTATGATGCCCGCTGGTCAATCCCTACTGAAGTCCCTGGAACTGTCCAAACTGGGGGAGACGGTCGATGTGACTGATTACCTTTGTGTCATCGGTTCCTTGATGTATCTTGCGACAACCACGCGCGCTGATGTGCCATTGGCTGTGAACATCTTTTGCCAGTTCTCCCAGTGTCCTTGCGAGCGTCATCTCGAGGCAGCATTGCGGGTGGTGCGCTACGCCCTCTCCACCCCTCGTCACGGACTGTCCTTTCGTGTGCAGCCCTGAGTCGTGGTGGACGGCTTCAAAGACAATGACTGGGTGCATGATTCTGATGCCCGCAGTCAAACGAGATACATTTTTCTGGTCGGTGGGACTGCAGTCTCTAGGAAAAGTGGCAAACAAGGGTGTGTTGCTCGCAGCACTACTGAGGCTGAGTATGTTGCTCTTGGTGCAGGCACGTGTGAGGTTGTCTGGCTATGTCGTCTGCTGCAACAGTTGCGTGTTCCCATCCGTTGCATCACTCTGCGCTGTGATAACCAAAGCACAAAGGTCATTGCTAAAAACACTGGCATGCATCATTCACGCACCAAGCACATCAATGTTGAGCACCATTTTGTTCCCGAGTGCATTGCTGCTGGTATCGTCCAGGTTGCTTGGGTTGATACACGTTCTCATGGAGCTGACTTTCTCACTAAGGCCCTCAGTCGTAATGTCTTCAAAAGTGCTGTTTACTCCGTTGGTCTCATCTGTCCGCATGATCCAGGTTGATTGACTATGGTGCATCTCTATCACCTCTCGCGATCTTCTCTTGTTGTCCTCTCATGTGTGTGGGTTGCTTGCCTGCGGGTCATGGGGGAGTGTTGAAGTTCGTTGGCCACTCACAACTCTATGCCCTCTTGTCTCCCACACTTTGCACACACGTGTACACATTAAGTGACAATGGCCCTACCTGGGGAAGTGTCCGGAGAGCATGTTTTGGCTAGAGCCTCTGATGCCTTCAAGCTGCTGTTGGACCCAGGAGTGCCCTGTGGCACATATGTGGCTCTTGCATGACCTTTTCTATGATTCAGTGATGTGGTCGATGGTCGTGCTCGTACACTCTCACTGCCGTGCCCATCATCATGTTTTCTCTAGACTTGAGTGCTTTGGGGGAGCTGCCTATTTCCCGGACGCTGATCCTCAGGGCGCCACCATGCCAGTCTTGGCCGAGCACTGGTGAGTAGCCGCACTCGGAATACTCCGAGTGGTCGGGCTCGACCCCCGGGTGGCGGCACTGGCCCACCCGAGCGTGATACTTGGTGTGGGTGCGTGCTCACCGGTGTGCTCTTACCTCGCTCGCTCCCCTCACTCACTTCTGTCTCGGTGTAACTTGCAAGTTCTCTAAGGCAAGTGTTGACCGCATCCATTGCGTGTCTTGCACTTTGTGACTCTTACCCGCCCTGTCGCACCTAACGCACCTAGAAAGTTACCTGGCAACTACAACGCGACGCTGCTGGAGTGTCGTCTGGTGGAGCCGACGCACGCTCAGGCCTACACGCATTTTGCTGGAGCCTCCTCCCTCCAACGTACTTGTTCGTCTTCGTGCATCTCTCATTGTACTCTGCTGTGTCTTCCCGGCTTATGTACATCGGCAATCGGTAGGCCTCTTCAAGGGTCGGGCCGCCGGCGGTCACTACCACTGCAGATGCTCTCTGTATGCACCGAGCGCTATGTCTGGCTGTGGCATTGCGTCCGCAGCATCATGCGATGCCTAGGGTCCATGTCTCGTGTTGTATGGCCCTGTTTGGCATCGTTGACTGTCCTAGGCACTGCCTGGGTTCGTGCAGCCATAACTTCTTGTAGCAATTTTTCTAGCTGATTCTGACCGCATGACTGCATTTGCAGCGTTGGTATTATGGTAAGGTCCAATTTTCAGGCAAAACGGACGACGCCCGGGTTTTGGGCTGTCAGGCGTCTGGCAGGGCTCACCGAGAAAACCTTGCCTGCCAGAAAATAGGCCTAGCACTATTTTTTGATTGGCTGGTTAGCTAAGTAACAAGTTCTACACTAGTGGGGGGGAGCTAAAACTTGGAGGGGTCTCCCATTGTTGCTCATTCTTTGTTCCTAATCAGTGACTTTCAGTTTTCAGCTGCTTTCTGGCGCTAACACTGGCGCGCGCATTTATGAGTAACAAACCCAGAGCTTCCAGACTTAGACTTTAGAGCAGCTGACTGAGGGGACAGCAGACTTAAGCAACGAGCGTGGAAGCCCGCACACTACATCGACAAGGCATGCTGTCCCAACCTGCTGCCTAGGTTTCTAGCTTGGTATCAGAGCCAGAGCGTAGCAGCAGTAGCAGAAGACTGGCGTACAGGTGCCATACAACGCCGGCAGAACCCCATATGCGCCAATGCAAGGGAAATGCTGCCGGATTTTTTCCAGCAGCATTGACCCGCCTGGTGGCGGCGTCAGATTTTTTCCCACGGCCACTGGGCCAGGGGAAATGCTGGCAAAATTTTTTCGGTAGCACTCACCCCCACACGTGACGCGAGGAGGTGAGCGGCAGGCCGCGTCCAACACCTGCGGGCGACAGCGCACGCTGCAACGTCACCCAGGTGCAGTGACTTGCACCAGCATGCAGCAGCAGCAGTCTACAGCAGCGGTAGCCGCAGGCAAAGGCAGTTAGCAGTGGCAACAGCAGCCAGCAGCAGCTACGTGCAACAGCAGCAACAGGGAGAAGCAATAGCCCACAGTAGTAGCAGCCCGTAGCAGCAGCTCGCAGCAACAGCAACATGCAGCAGCAGCTCGCAACAGCAGCAGCCCGTAACAGCAGCGAGCAACAGCAACGGCAAGCAGCAGCTGCAGCAGCGTGCAACAACAGCAGGAGGCTACAGCAGCCACAGCAGCAAGACGCAGCAGCAGCCAGCCGCAGCAGCAGCTGCAGCGAGCAGCTGCCAGCAGCGGCTACTACTACTCGCTGCCCGCAACGAGCGAGCAGCGAGCAGCAGCCCGCTGCAAGTAAGCAACAGCTCGCTGCCATTGAGCAGCAGCTCGCTGCTCACTGACAGGGGACAGCTGCCCGCTGTGGCTGACGAGGAAGTAGAAGGAAAAAAAATGCAAGAGCAAAAAAATCCCCCACCCCACCTGCTTTGCTGCCCCTACTACAGCAGCTGCCTTCGCTATTCTAGTAGCCATAGCAGCCGCAGCAGTCCGTAGTAGTAGCAACTGCTGTTGCAACTGCAGCCGCAGCAGCAGCAGCATCAGTCGCAGCAGTAGCAGCGGCAGTAGCTGCAACAACAACAGCAGCAACAGCTACAGCAGCAGCAGCAGCAGCACCAGCAGCAGCAGCAGTAGTAGTAGCAGCAACTGCAGCTGTACCAGCGGCCCCAACAACTGCCACTACTGGCCTCAGCATCTCGCCACTGACGTCACTACTGATGTCACTACTGACATCATCAACTCATAAAAAGAACAAAAAACAGAAAAAACCAAAAATAGGAGGCAAGGGAAGGGGGAAGTAATCCTAAGGGTGGGCAGGTGGTCCACCGCCTTCAACAGATGTCACTCCTAACGTCAGCACCCTACAAAGAGAAAAAAAATCAAAAGGGGCTTCACACCATGGCTTGTAGCCCCACTGGGGAGGGGTTCTCCTCTGTTGGGGAGACCCCCACCCCCCTTTCTTATAGCGGCTGCAGCAGCAGCAGCAGTAGCGGCAGCAATAGTAGTAGCAAGAGGAGCAGCTGCTACAGCAGCAACACCAGCAGCAGTAGCAGCAGGAGCACCAAGAGCAGGAGGAGCAGCAGGAGCGGCAGCAGCAGCAAGAGCAGCAGCAACAGCGGAAGCAGCAGCAGCAGCAACAGCAGCAGCAGGAGGAGCAGCGATGCCAGCAGCCCTCTGACGTCGTTGACGACAACCCTGACCCCCTCGCTGCTCTTGAGCAACAGCTCACCGCCCTGACGCCGCAGCTTGCGGTACTACAATCGTTAGTCTCTCAGTCTGCCTCCAATGCGCTTCCATCCTTCCCCCCTCCAGGGCATGCCAGCCTAGATGTGTCTGCGGCCACGCAATACCTGGCGCAGCAGCAAACTCAGCGCCAGCGGCAGACAGTGACCTCCGTCCTTGGTCCCACTCTGTGTGCCGGCCGCAGGCAAAAGGACTTTGAGACGCTACCACCGCCGCTTCAGGCCGGCGAGTAGTTCCAGAGCTGGGAGCTCAGCTTTCGCATCTGGGCGCAGGGTGAGGGCTTGTGGGCATACTATATCCTACCGTATGATGCCACCCTGGCCGACCAGCTGTATGACGCTAGTCGTGTCGTCTGGGCTCTAGTCCCTGTCGCCCCTCTGGCTTCCCGCATCGCCCTCGTCCCCTTCTTAGGCAACTTCACCGCTGGTGCCATCCCATACCCTACAGCCGCGTAGCACGTCCTCACTCGCCCCCACCGCCTGTCCAGCGACGCTGAGACCAGGCGCTTGCTGCGAAAGTTCAACTCCCTGCACATGGGGGAGACAGAGACGATCACCTCCTACTGACAGCGGACGGAGGATATCCTTCGTCGCCTCGGGACCTCTGCCCCACCCCCTTTGGCCGCCCTCCTCACCATCAAGCGTGGTGCCACCAAAGCGTTCGCGGACGTCTTCATCCACTACCCTCACGACATTCTCTCCACCATGGCGGCCCAAGGCACCCACATGCCCTGGGCATACGAGCTCTTCCTCCGCATTGAGGAAGCTCGTCTCGAGTCCTGACTTCAGCGCACGGAGGCCGTCGCCTCCCCTGCCGTCACCTCCCTTGCCATCACCTCCGTGGCCGTCGCCTCCCCCGCCATAGCTACCTCATCATCGTTGGAGAAGAAGAAGCGTCAAAACAAGAAAGGCAAAGGTCAACAGCAGCAGGAGCAGCAGTCGTCGACCGGGACCAGCGCTGGCGGCTCGGTCTGCCACAACTGTGGCCAGCCCGGGCACAGGTGGTACACGTACACTCTACCGACGGATGAGGCACGCGTCATCGCCACCATGTGTCGCCAGCATGAGCCCTGTCTCGCCTCTGACGCCGTTGCTGTCGCTTGCTCTGACACCTCAGCCTCGTCTTGTAGCTCCACCAATCCGGTTGCTTCGCCAGTCCCGTCGTCCCCAGCGCCGCAGCCGTCGGCGCTGGCGCAGTCATCCTTCTACCCTGGCTCCGTCGCCATCACCCCGCACTCCGTCCACACTCCCAGGCCATTCTCCCGTGAGCGCCAGCTGTAGCAGTTCATCGCGCTATAGCTCGGCCTGCCTTGCCCTCCTCCCCAGGAAAGTGCGAGTTGCATCACTTCCTGCTCCTCTGTCCAGCCCTCCATGACTCAGACTTAGCTACGGTCGTACTCCGTTTCCTCGTCTGTCTTGTCGTCTCTCATGGTCTCCGCTACCCCCTCCCAGGAAGACGTTGCTTGGCTTGATGATTGGCAGTCTTGATTCGCACCTCCTTCCACCGTGTCCGCGTCCCTTGCTTGCTGCCATGTGACCGTTAGTGATGTTGGGACCCCGGTCCAGGACCCCGCTGAGACCTGGATCATCGAATCCAGGGCCACGCATCACATGACGGCTTATCGTGAGGCCTTTAGTATGCTCGGTCCTGTAGGTGATGTTTTCAGTGTCCGGACAGGCTCTGGCCAGGTGTTGCTTGTTCGTGGTGTTTGCGTCGTTCGTTTCCGTGGTCCCTCCGGTGACATCTTTCTGACCGATGTCCTCTTCGTCCCTGGTCTTGAGCTCAACCTTTTGTCCGTCACTGCCCTTGACCGCATGAGCATGGACGTTGTGCACTCGCGTGGTGTTGGCACTGTGTCGTTGCGTCCGTCTCGCCTTGTTGTGCTGCATGCCACCGCCCGTGGCAACCTGTGGGATGTACCTCGCCTCTCCTCCTCTCCTTCCATCTCCTCGTTGTCAACCGCCACATGCCATGTGTTTGTCACCAGTACACTTTCTTCTCAGCACACTCGCCTCTTGCACCGCCGCCTCTGCCACGTCCACTCTGCCACCGTAGACAGCATGCTCCGCACCCAGCCGGCTAAGGGCCTTGACCCGGAGACTTTTCCCCTCCCGTGCCCAACTGAGTGCATTGACTGTGCTCAGGGAAAGATGCACCGGTCCACGTATCCCTTGTCTTCCTCCCGTGCGTCTGTCCCCCTTGACCTTTTCCATTCGGACGTCATGGGTCCTCTCCCCACCGAGTCTGTCAGCGAGCGTGGCCGCTACGTCCTCACTCTCATTGACGACTTTTCTCGCTACCGATGGGTCTTCTGCCTTCGGCGGAAGAGCGATGTCGTCCACGCTATCCAGGACTGGCTTGTCCTTGCGGAGCGCGAGTGCGGCCGCTCTCTCCACCGCTTTTTCTCCGATCGCGGTGGTGAGTACCTGGGTGAGGCCGCAACCTTTCTCGCCTCCGACGGAATTCGCCATGAAACGTCCGCGCCGTACACGCCCGCCTAGAACGGTGTCTCCGAACGGTGGAACCGTACTATGGCCGATGCCGTCCGTACCATGCGGGTCAAGTCTGGTCTCTCCGATGGCTTCTGTTTTGAAGCCATGGCCTACATGACCTGAGTCTGGAACCGGATTCGCCACGGTCCCTTTCCCCGCCACTCCACACCATACGAGCATTGGTGCGGTCGGCGAGCTGACCTCCGCCCGGCTCGCGTCCAGGGCTGCGTGGCCATTGTGTGGCTGTCTGTCCCACAGCAGGGCGGCAAGCTCGCCCCTCGCGGACGTCCGTGCACCTTCCGCAGTGTCTCTTGTCAGGCCAAGGCTTGGCGCTTCTGGGATCCCTCCCGGCGCTGCATCGTTGAGTCCCGGGATGCCCTCTTCTTCGAGGACCTCTTTCCTCGCGACCTCATTCGCTCCGGCTCGTCCGTGTCTATCCCATCGCGTGGGGGAGTGGTGAGTCCATCCTCCGTCCTACTGTTTCCGTGTGACACATCCCTCAGTCCCTTCGAGCCGGTAGCCCCAGTCGCGTCCGCTGGTCCCTCCAGGCCAGCAGCCCCAGTCGCGTCTGCTGGTCCCTTAGGGCCAGCAGCCCCAGTCGCGTCCCCTGGTCCCTCCGGGCCGGCACCCCCAGTCGCGGCCGTTGGTCCCTCTGGGCCATCAGCCCCAGTCGCGTCCGTTGGTCCCTCCGGGCCAGTAGCCCCAGTCGCGTTCGCTGATCCCTCCAGGCCGGCCATCCCAGTCACGTTCACTGATCCTTCCGGGTCGGCCGCCCCAGTCGCGTCCGCTGATCCCTCCGGGCCGGCAGTCCCAGTCGCGTCCGCTGATCCCTCCGGGCCAGCAGTCCCAGTCGCATCCGTTGGTCCCTCCGAGTTGGCAGTCGGAGTCGTCTCCGTTGGTCCCTCCGGGCCATCAGCCCCAGTTGCGTCCGTTGGTCCCTTCGGGCCAGCAGCCCCAGTCACGTCTGCTGGTCCCTCCGGACCAGCAATCCCTGTTGCGACTGCTAGTCCCTCCGGGCCAGCAGCCCGAGTCGCGTCCGTTGGTCCCTCCGGGCCGACAGCCCCGGTTGCATCCGTGGGCCCCTCCAGGCCAGCAACCCCGTCCGCCTCCATTAGCTCGGCGGACTCAGTGCTGTCGCCTGCCCTGCCACGCTACACGCGTGGCCCAGGCGGCAGCCTCTGACCTAGACCGTCGGTGAGTGCGCAGACCATCGCACCGCACTCCGTGGCGTCTCCACCCCCCGTGGCTCCACGTGTCTCCTCCGCTCCCACGGTCGTGAGTGGGGATCCTGGCACCAAGGCCCTCGCCTTGACCACCTCGGCCATCATTGCAGACCTTCACCCGGGCTCCGCACTGGGCTAAGCCATGCTTCATCATGAGCATCGGTACGCTGTCGTGGCTGCACTCGCGCGCATCCCACCTAGGGCTCGAGATGCGCACGCTCTCTCAGTCCGCTCCACAGCATGCCCGGAGGACCCAGACACCCCACACGAGGCACGAGCCTCTCTTGAGGCCGCACATTGGGACACTGCGTGTGCCGATGAGCTCACCGCTATCCGACAGCACCACGTGTATGACCTCGTCGACCTTCCTCCAGGACGGAAGGCCATCAGTGCCAAGTGGGTCTTTTGGCGCAAGTGGAAGCCCGACGGGTCCTTGGACAAGTACAAGGCCCGCCTTACAGCCAAGGGGTTTTTCCAGATTCCTAGGGTCGATTACGACCAGATCTTTGCCCCAGTTGGCCGGTTCTCCACTAGCCGGGCAATTTTCAGTTTGGTCGCCCAGCATGGGTGGGAGCTGCATCAGATGGATGTGAGCAACGCTTTTCTCCATGGTTCACTGGTACCATGGTGCAGCCCCCAGGCTTCGACGATGGCACTGGAGAGTCTGGCGACTCCGCAAGGCCCTCTATGGCCTGAAACAGTCGCCTCGGTGCTGGAACCAAGAAATCAGCAGCACGCTCCTTCGTGGCGGGTTACAGTGCAGCACCGCTGACCCCGCACTGTTTGTCAGTCCGCGAGGCCAAACTTTCGCCGCTGTTCTGGTTTACGTTGACGATCTGCTCATTGCATCGCCAGACACGGCTGCCATCTAGCGTGTCAAGGATATGCTGCACGCCGCCAACCAGATGAAGGTCCTTGGGTCTGCCAGAGTCTTCCTGGGCATGGAGCTCGAGCATGATCGCTCCCAGGGCGTCCTGCACATCCACCAGGAAGCCTATTTGCAGACACTGTCCACCCGCTTTGCGGAGGACCTGCCACTCGTTTCGAGCGCATCCTCACCCATGTCACCCGATGGCCAGGCGAAGCTGAAGAGTCCTGAACCAGCCGTTGTGGGGGAGCCAGTTGACGTGACCACGTACCTGCGAGTCATCGGGTCACTTATGTTCCTGGCGGCGACGACGCGCCCAGACATCGCGTTCGCTGTCAACCTCCCGGCCGAGTTCCTCAAGGGTCGCGTCACCTCCACTACGAGGCCGCGATCTGAGTACTGCGCTATGTTGTCTCGACTCCTCGGTGAGGTCTCATGTTCCGCCGTCAGCCATCTATTGTCGCGGTGGGCTATACCGATAGTGACTGGGCTGGCAGTCCGGATAGTAAGAGTCGCACAGGCAAGATCTTTGTGATTGGTGGCACAGCTGTGTTCTGGCGCAATGGCAAGCAAGGGTGTATTGCACGCAGCACTATTGAGGCTGAGTATGTTGCTCTTGGCTCAGGCACGTGTGAGAGTGTGTGGTTGCGTCGTCTGTTGTCTGAGTTGCGTTTGTCTGTCGCATCCATCACGTTGCACTGTGACAATGAGAGTGCCATGGCCATCGCCCACAATGACGGCGTACATCACACACACACAAAGCACATCAATGTTGAGTATCACTATGTGCGTTCGTTGTTGCATGACGGCAACGTCAGCATTGCGTGGGTTGAGACAACACGGTAGTTGGCTGACTTCTTGACCAAGGCACAAAAGCGCGACTTATTTAAGAAGGCTATGAGTTCAGTTGGCATGCATCCGTGAGTGACTCTCTGTGTCCCTGCCTGCGTCTCTGCTTGGCCTGGGGGAGTTTGGTCGTTGACTGTGTCTCTGCCTGCACACGTGCACTACGCCTGTGAGTCATGGGGGAGTGTTGGTTTTCGTGCATCTCTCATTGTACTCTGTTGTGTCCTCCCGGCTTGTGTACATCGGTGTGCAGATGACTGACGGCGAGACTTGACACCGCTAGAGTGTCGCTTGGTGGAGCCGACGCACGCTGAGGCCCACTCACCCATCGATGGAGCCTCCTCTCTCTGGCGATGCGCTCAGCTCCATCGGCAGGCCTCCTCGGTGGTCGGGCCGTTGACGGTCACTGCCACTGCAGATGCTGTCTGCATGCACCGAGCGCTGAGTCTGGCTGTGGCATTGCGTCTGCAGCCTCATGCGATGCCTAGGGTCCATGTCTCCTGTTGTATGGCCTTGTTTGGCATCGTTAACTGTCGTAGGCACTGCATGGGTTCGTGTAGCCATAACTTCTTATAGTAGTTTTCCTAGCTGATTCTGACTGCACGACTGCGTTTTCAGCGTCGGTATTATGGTATGGTCCAGTTTTCAGGCAAAACGGACGACGCCCGGGTGTTGGGCCGTCCGGCGTCTGGCGGGGCTCACCGAGAAAACCCTGCCTGCCAGAAAACAGGACGAAATAGCTCTAACATCCACATTCCCGAAGGGCGGACCCTCCCATATCCAAGTGCATAATTTTATGTCCCCCATATCTAGCAGTTTAAAATATAAGAACAACATATCCGGCTCCCTCGCCATGCGCGATCAGCGACATGCGTCGCTGATTGAGCATGGCGAAGAGGGTCATGTGACCGTCGCTCGATCGCGACCCTCCATCCCTCGCGAGATCGCGATCGAGCGATAAAAACAGAAATGCTAGGCAGCATGTTGGGACAGCAGCGTTGTTGATGCAGGGTGCGGGCTTCAACGCTAGTTGCTTAAGTCAGCTGCCCCCTCAGTCTGCAGCCCTAGAGACTAAGTCAGGAAGCTCTGGGTTTGTTACTCAGAAGTGCGCGCGCCAATGTTGGCGCCAGAAAGCAGCTGGAAACTGAAAGTAACTGATTAGCACTGAAGAATGAGCAACAATGGGAGACCCCTCCAAGTTCTAGCTCCCCCCCACTAGTGTAGAAGTTCTGACTCAGCTAACCAGCCGATCAGAAAATAGCTCTGGACCTATTTTCTGGCAGGCAGGGTTTTCTCGGTGACAGCCCAAAACGCCCAAGGTGAGCCTTGCTAGACGCCCGACAGCCCAAAACCCGGGCATCGTCCGTTTTGCCTGAAAACTGGACCGTACCATAATACCAACGCTGCAAACGCAGTCGTGCGGTCTGAATCAGCTAGAAAAATAGTAGCAAAGAGTAATGGCTGCCTGAACCCGGGCAGTGCCTACGGTGGTCCATGATACCAAACATGGCCACATAGCATGCAACAAGGACCCTAGGCAGAGCATGAGGATGCAGACGCGATGGGACGCGGTGGACGCATGCAGACAGCAACTACGGTGGCAGTGACCGCCGGCAGCACGACCGCCGAGGAGGCCTGCCGATGGAGCTGAGCACGTCGCCGGAGAGATGAGGCTCTAGCGAACTGCGAGTAGACATTAGCGTGCGTCGGCTCCACCGGACGACACTCCATCAGCATCGAGTCTCTCCGTCAGTCATCTGCACGCCGATGTACACAAGTCGGGAGGACACAACAGAACACAATGAGAGATGCGTAAAAACCAACACGATGACGCATTTTTTTCGATTCTATTTTTTGACGCGCAAACCCCCTATTACGATTTAGGATTTTCTATGTTTTGCGCGGGCAGAGCCCGTGCAAAACATAAAACCCTACATCCTTATAGGGGGCTTGCGCGTCGAAAAATAAAATTGAAAAAAATGGGTCATCGCTCGATCGCGATTGAGCGAAAACGCCCATGTCAATTTTTTTTTCCATGGCACACAAAACCTCTTAGGTTTGCGAGACAAACACCTTCAAACACAACCCCGAATTACATTCGGGGTTGAAGGTTTTATTTTTTGCGCGGGCATCTGCTGGGCCCAGCAGATTCCCTTTCAACGCATGGGGTGTCTCGGACCCCTCACGCAAACCCCACGCTAACCCCTCCCTCAAACAATCACAAACACCTTAAACTGGGGTTTGTGATTGTTCAAGGGGCGTGATGACGTCATCCATTCGAAGCTGCATTTCATGCAGCGACGGCATGGTGTTCGGGGACTTTTTTTTGGATACGTCGTTGTTTTATCTGCGACCGGTGGATGTTTCAGTGTTAAAGTTCAAATCAGTTGGGTATGGGGTTGTTAAAGAGCGATACATGGATATGGGGCATCTATCGGGAAATCGATGGGTATATGGTCACACCCCCGCAGAAAATAGGCCTAGCACTATTTTCTGATTGGCTGGTTAGCTAAGTAACAAGTTCTACACTAGTGGGGGGGAGCTATAAGTTGGAGGGGTCTCCCCTTGTTGCTCATTCTTCATTCCTAATCAGTTACTTTCAGTTTTTCACCTGCTTTCTGGCGCTAACACTGGCGCGCGCGTTTCTGAGTAACAAACCCAGAGCTTCTAGACTTAGACTCTAGAGCAACCGACTGAGGGGGCAGCAATCTTAAGCAACGAGCGTGGAAGCCTGCACGGTGCATCGACAACGCATGCTGCCCCAACCTGCTGCCTAGGTTTCTAGCTATACTCAGTTCCATCGGCAGACCTCTCTGGCAGTCATGCTACCGGCATTCACTATCGCTGCATATGCTTTCTGCACACGTCTAGTGCTAGGTCTGATTGCGTTGTTGCATCTGCAGCGCCATGTTCTCCTTAGGATCTAGTTTTCATATTTATCGGGCACTGTTGGGACCGGGGACTAGCGTAGAAGCCGACTGGGTTTATGCAGCTATTAAGAAAGTGCGTAGAAGCTTCCTAGCAACACAGCCGCTGACCGGGCGTCAGTGGCTGGTCAGACGGTGACGACAGTCACAGGTCGTACACACAACGGCAAGGGTTTGGCTGGGAGACAAAAGACACAGTGTCAGAATGCTTTAATATTGCATGTGCAGAGAGAAATGACAAATGACAGGTCCAAGGCATAAATACCTGCCGCGGCGCACGGCGGGTGTCGCACGCGGCAGTCCAAGAGCTGTCCTAAAACCGGCCCAAAACCAGTGTTTTGGCGGTAACTCTGCGCACACATGTCAGAATGCTACGCCGTCTGAACCTAAACGTGCAGAATCAAAAGACAAACGCTACAACTGGTCACATGCATGCATCCATTGACTGACAGTGAGCATACAATGCAAAAATATGCAAATAGGCCTCATGGCCAGTCCGCCGAAAGGCGCCTGCAAGACGTAGAAGACACAGCAAGGAGTCCCGGTGGCATCTGGGGCTCTGGAACAGTGGTCTGTCAGCTCCAAGCAGGTATTCCGCCGCCTGTCGTCACGCCGGTGTCACCAGGGCCGCCTGCCTCAAGGATCTGCACGAGTATGGACACAGCCGAGTGTGTAGGTAATAGACTATAACAGCCAAGGAAGCTTGCATGGTAAGTGACTGATAGAGTGAGTCAAGCCATGGCGGGTCATGCATGGGAGACAAGGATCGAGGCCAAAAAGTGATCAGTCACACACAACAGAGGTGCTAAGAGTAGGGGAGAGCGAGCGGCGAGCTCGCTAAGGCTCGCTGCCCCCGTGAGTGACAAAAGTCACCACTCGACCACGAGATTATCCTAGCCCCTCTCTAGGTCTGCATAAAGAAGCACCCGGTGGGCACAACATAAGTCTACTGCATACAACCAAAATGCATGCAACCCCAAGGTACGTGTGCAATTCCCTTCAGACTGAGCCAAGGGACCGTCTGTCGTGAGGCCGTGACGCCACCACTTGAGCCAAGGCGTCAGCACCGATGTCCCTCCAGCATCAGTCACCTGCGTCAGTGCGGTGGGTGTGCATTGAGGCCAGAGGTCACAACATATCTGTGGCACATAAACCAACACTCCCCCATGACCCACAGCCGACGCACACAACACAAACGGGCAGGCACACACAAGTGTCACAAGGTGTGACATACGACTGTACAAGCACAAGGGACAACCGTTCACCCAGGATCACCACGTGGACACAACAATCCAACTGCGTGCACAGCTGCCTTGAAAACGTTGCTGCTGAGTGCCTTCGTGAGGAAGTCAGCTCTCTGCTGTCGTGTGTCGACCCAGACAACCTGGACATCACCTGCGGCAATACGCTCACGCACAAAATGATGCTCAACATTGATGTGTTTCGTGCATGTGTGATGCATGCCATCATGCTCAGCAATGGCCTTAGTGCTCTGGTTGTCACAGCGCAACGTGATGCAGCGGATGGGAATGCGAAGTTGCTGAAGCAAGCGACACAGCCACACACTCTCACAGGTGCCTGCACCCAGTGCAACATACTCAGCCTCACTGGAACTGCGAGCCACACATCCCTGCTTACCACTCTTCCATGACACAGCGGTCCCTCCCACGAGGAAGATGTAACCTGTATGACTGCGAGCGTCGGTGTCATGTGCCCAGTCGCTATCTGTGTATCCATCCACGACAACCGATGGCTGTGCTCGATAGCATAGGCCGGTGCGAGCAGTGGAAAGAGCATATCTAACCACACGCAGTGCAGCCTCCATGTGGCGTGCTCGAGGAGTCTGTGAGAACTGAGCAAGGAAGTTCACAGAGAAGGCGACATCTGCCCTGGTGGTCGTGGCCAGGTACATCAGTGACCCTATGACGCAAAGGTAATCTGTCACGTTGACTGCCTCCCCCAGCTTAGACACATCCAGTGTCTTCAGCAGCCTTTGCCCAGCTGGCGTCATGGGTGTCGACGCTGTGGGAGTGGACTCAAGAAGAGAGGAGAAACGCTCCCCCAGGCTACGAACGTACGCAGCCTGGTGGACATG
>SZWC01013588.1:2005-63434 GCA_023375785.1 Penium margaritaceum | reverse complement strand
GAAAGGTATGTAGCGTGTGGCGAGACTGACGCTCAGCCATCACGAGCCAGAGCCGAACCGCAAGGGCGGCGTCGCTCTTCTGACGCAGACTGTAGACCCACCGCATCCGGGTGAAGTCATCAGTCAGGGTCAGAACATACCAGCCCCTCTCGGACAGGGACTCGACCAGGAGAGGACCGAGCAGGTCCGAGTGGACCAACTCGAGAGTCCTCAGTGCTGGGGAACGCGAATCAGGGTAAGTGCACCGGTGCATCTTCCCATGAGCGCAAAAAAGACAGTCGGTCTTGGGTGGCTTCTCAAAAGAAGCCACGTCAAGACCAAGAGCAGGCTGTGTCCGAATAAGCTGCAACACAGTGTCGGAGCCCACGTGACACAGACGACGGTGAAGCAACCGCTGGTGTTCCGGGGATAGAACACCAGTCACAAAAACGCGACCAGAGGAGGAGGGAGAGCAAGGGGAGGAGGGCCAAGCAATGCGATACAAATCATCTATAACTGAAGCACGCAGGACAATGCTACGGGTGTCAAGAGCAGCCATAGTCGCTGAATCAGCGGTATGCTCAACGGAGAGACCCATCAGAGTGCAGGCACGCACAGACAGCAGACTGAGCTCAAGATCAGGCACGAAAAGCACGTCAGAAAGATACACGGGGCCAGACGGACCATCAAAGCATACAACCCCAACTCCGTGGACCAGCAAGGACTGACCAGAGCCTGTACAAACAGAACAGACAGTCGTGACAGGACCAAGTACCACAAAGTCACTACGACGACACGTCATGTGATGGGTGGCACCGGAATCGATGATCCAAGTGCCACCGGCGTCACGACTGGTGGACGTCACTGTACAACGAGCAATGGAAGACTCGGCATTAGAGGGACACTGAGCCGTCAGTGGGAAGGAACGACGTACATCACGAAGGTGAGACTAATGAATCCAGTCAGTGCAGTCAGGCCCATCATCATCACATGCGGACTGTGCTCCCCCACACGTGTCATCACGAGTCACGAGGATAGACGAACAAGCAGTCTATGACCCACTCGACGATGACAACACACTCGCACCTCCTTGAAAGCGAAGCGCCAGAAGATGACGAAGCTCGGCGATGGTGCGGTCGCGTGGGTTTGGATCATTGCTGCTCGCTGGTGAGGACACACGAACAGCTGTAGTCGTGCTCGCCGCACGTCCAGAGGAGTGTGCAGGCGACGTGCCGGAAGTAGTGTGAGAAGCATGTGCAGTCTGAAGTCCACGAGTGATGCGCGCCCAGTCAAGCGGCTGCTAGCACTTGGTGTAGCGATGGGCGCCTCCACAGTTATAGCACTGCACAGAACGGCCACTGCTACCACTGGATGATGGCTGGTGCTGATCCGATCCGCGTTTCCTATTCTTCTTCTTCCCCTGGGCAGCTGCTACAACGCCCTGCGTCTGCCTGGGTGTAAACGGGATCGAAGAGGAGGAGGAAGATGAGGTAGTGATGGAGGTGGATGAGGGTGACTGCAGGAGGGAAGATGGTGGTGATGCGATGACTGCTGCAATGAGGGAAGTCTCCTGATGCGCTACTGCTACCTCGCAAGCCGATGTCACCTGGAAGAAAAGCTGATGCGACCAAGGTAGTAGCTGCAAAGTGGCTGAGAAAGGCTCGAGGGCAGCGTCGTTGTACCGTGTGAAGATGTCGCTGTACTCCAGACGAACTGCGAGCATGATCGTCCAAAGTGCCCACAGTTGTGTGCCTCCAGAGGTCTCCAGACACGTGTAGATATGCATGGCGCGTCGCAAGTAATCTGCCGCAGGCTCCACTGGCCCCTGACGGAGCGAGTGGAAAGCACGAATGTGTGATGCACGCGTGGCGTGCGTCTCTGCGGCCAGTAGGGACAAGGCCAGATCCCACCCTCCACGAGGATCGGCTTCGGTGCCTGTGCCAGCCTCGCCGAGGAAGGGGTGGAAGTCGACGACAGTCTCGCGTGGCATGGCGTAGAGAAGTCCGCGTATGGCCCGGGCTGCTGTCAGTGCCTGTGTTGGATCTGTAGACTGGCATGGGCTATGGTAGTAAGGCCACACTCCCTCAGAAGTAGCCCACACTTGAAACAGGATCTCCCAACAGTTGAAGCCATCCTCGCTGACGTACCGTGGAGGTGGTGCCTCAAAGTCCTTTGGCTGCCGCTCCGTGGGGAGAGCAACTACAGGCTGAGGAGGGCGAGAGACGGGGAAAACTCCTGGGAGAGGGTGATCACCGGGGAAGTCACGTGACAGTCGTATCGGGGACATGGGTGGAGGTCGGGTACCCGTCTGCAGCTGACGGAGGCGCTCCTGTAAACGACGAATCTCCTGCTCCTGGGAGTCATCCTCAAAGCCTGGCATGAATGACTCGTCATCAAGGAGGTCAGCAGGTGGTGGAGAAACCACAGCAGGAGGTGAAGCAGGCGGAGCACCTGTCACGGGCATCTGGGCCGAGTGCTGGGTAGAGGCCACAACGCCGGCAGCTCCCTCAGAAATCCGCGAAGGAGCCGTGGACTGAGCACGCAGAAGCTCAATCAGCGTGCGGATCGCGTCAGTCTGCTCTCGCTGCAGACGACGTAGCTCATCCTGCTGGCTGCGCAGGTCCGCAATGGCCTGCGAGCCAAGGCTCAATACCCTTGAAGAAGAGAAGGAGGGATCACCTGGCCCCTTGTCCTTGTCGTCGGGCGAACTCATGTCGCCGCTCACTATGGGACAGCAGGTCAAGTTTGTCAGATTTCCAAAACTGTCTGCGTTTCTCGAGGAGTTGAAACGCTAGCAACTTTTGACTTTCCGGGTGAAAATTTGGCTAAGTGTAATGCTGACGTCAGCAAGTGGTTGCTAACGTCAGCACGACCTGATGACGTCAGCAATCAACAATGCTGACGTCAGCTCGTCCCCCCTTCTTTTTTCCTTTTTTCACGGTTCTGCGCGAGGGTGGAGCCGCTTCGCGGTGGCGCGCGGTAGCTCCGCGGAAGCTACGCAGCAGCTTCCGCCCAGTTGCTGCTATAGCTGTGCTGTCAGCTGCAGCAGCATTTGCGTAGCTGCGTGTACAGCGGTGGCAGCAGCGGCTGCGCTGCTGCTGTTGCTGCTGCGCACTATTGCTGCTGCGCGCTGCAACTGCTGCTAGCTACCGCAGCCGCGCGCTGATGCTGCTGCCACTGCTGCACTGCTGCTGCTGCTACTGCCACTACTACTCTGTTGTGGCTACCACGACTGCCACTGCTGCTGTTGTGCTGCTGCCGCCGCTGCCACTGCTGCGCTGCTGCTGCTGACGCTGCTGCTACTGACACTGCTGCTGCGCTGCTGCTGCTGCCGCTGCTGCCACGCTGCTGCTACGGCCGCTACTGCTGCGCTGCTGCTGCCGTCGCCTCTACTGCTGCTGCTCTACTGCTGCGGCTATGGGAGGGCAGCCGCCACGCACCTCTGCGTGGCAGTACACGCCGCTGCTACTGCCTCTGTAGCTGCGATCTCACATGGTGGGTGGAGTGCGTTGACGGCGACCGGACGTCTCCAACAGACCCCAGGAACTCTGCTGCAGCGGTGACTCTCACTACTGCTGCTCTGCTGCGTCTCTGCTATGCAGCTCAGTGAGAGCTGTCTCACTGCTCTGATACCATGAGAAAGTGCATAGAAGCTTCCTAGCAACACAGCCGCTGACCAGGCGTCAGTGCCTGATCAGACGGTGACGACAGTCACAGGTCATACACACAGCGGCAAGGGTTTGGCTAGGAGACACAAGACACAGTGTCAGAAAGCTTCAATGTAGCATATGCAGAGAGAAATGACAAATGACAGGTCCAAGGCATAAATACCTGCCGCGGCGCACGGCGGGTGTCGCACGCGGCAGTCCAAGAGCTGTCCTAAAACCGGCCCAAAACCAATGTTTTGGCCATAACTCTGCGCACACATGTCAGAATGCTACGCCGTCTAAACCTAGATGTGCAGAATCAAAAGACGGACGCTACAACTGGTCATATGCATGCATCCATTGAGAGACAGTTAGCATACAATGCAAAAACATGCAAATAGGCCTCATGGCCAGTCTGCCGAAAGACGCCTGCAAGATGTAGAAGAAACAACAGAGAATCCCGGTGGCATCTGGGGCTCTAGTGCAGTGGTCGGCCAGCTCCAAGCTATTAGTCCGCCGCCTGTCGTCGCGCAGGTGACACCAGGGCCGCCCGCCTCAGGGATCTACACGAGTATGGACACGGCCGAGTGGTCACAGTAAACTGTACAGGAACGGCACAAAGCACAACAATCAGAGCAACAAGCCAGCGCCTGTTGTGCTGCACAGCAGAGATGCAGCAATCGCAGCAGCAGTGAGCAGCAACAGCGGCAACAGCACACAGCAGCAGCGACAGGTCCTGGGAGGACCCACCAACCTGCGCCTTTGCAAGGCGTAGGCCGCAACACCTGTGCAACAGAGGAGTCGTGCAGGAGGGGTGTAGCAGTGTAGCAGCACGCCATAGCAGCACGCCAGCGCAGCAGCGCCATAGCAGCTGTCCAGTAGCGCAGCAACAGTGTTGGCAGTCTTGACCACAACAGCAGCAGCAGCAGAAACATCGGCGGCGGCATCAGAAACATCAGCAGCAGTAGCCGCCAAAGTGGCTTGAGGCCATTGCCGTCAAGCTCGACGGCAGCAGCAGCAGCAGCAACAACAGCAGCGTGCGCCACCGCTGCCCCTGTCCGCTTAACTTCCTAGAAGCCGCACGGACGTGGAGGAGCCGCGGACGAAAATCGCGTCAGCCACCACCTCCCGGTCAGCACGAGCTTGCCCTGGCTTCAAACGAATGCCGTTTTTGGCGTTTGGGGGTGCGTTGGAAAGGTCTTCTCTCAAGCTCTCCAGAGCTACTATTCACGCTCAGTTTCGTGCTCTGTCGCCACCAGCAAAGACTAAAGTGCAACGCAGATTTGTTTTCAGCTGAAATTCGGGCAGAACACGGAAAAGTGACGTTTTGTCACTTTTTCCATTTTTTTGCGACCGAAAATTTCACCATCATGTTCAGCACATTCTGGAGCCTCTGTGGTCCAAATTTCGCTTGATTCGGACAACCTTGAATTTTTAGTGCCGAAATTCTTAAATTTCAGCACTTAGCCAAATTTCTGGCCGTCAGCACCATACTTGGCCAATTCTTTGGCCGGACAGTATATTTTTGCCACCGTTTCAAATCCTCAAGAAACGCTGACGGTTTTGAAATCTGACAAACTTGACATTTCACCCCATACTGAGCGGCGACATGAGCCTGTCCGACAACAAGAAGGGACCAGGCGACCCCTCCTCTTCGTCTGGTGTACTGAGTCCACGCTCGCAGGCCATTGAGGACCTGTGAAGCCAGCAGGATGAGATGCGTCGCCTCCAGAGAGAGCAGACTGACGCTATCTGAGCTTCTGCGTCCTCAATCCACGGCTCCTCAATGGGTTTCTGTGGGAGCTGCCGGCATCGCGGTCTCTACTGAGCAGTCGGCTCAGGCACCCGTGACTGGCGCTCGACCTGTCCCACCACCTGCTGACCTCCTAGATGATGAGCCACTCATGCCAGGCATTACGGATGATTCCCGGGCTCAGGAGATTCGAGCTCTTCAGGAGCGCCTCCGTCAGCTGCAGACGGGTACCCGATCTCCTCCGTTTTCCCTGATACGATTGTCACGTAACTACCTCGGTGACCATCATCTTCCAGGAGTCTTTCCTGTCTCTTGTCCTTCTCAGCCTGTGGTTGCTCTCCCCACGGAGCGGCAACCTAAGGATTTTGAGGCACCACCTCCACGGTACATTAGTGAGGATGGCTTCAACTGCTGGGAGATCCCCTTTCAGGTGTGGGCTACTTTTGAGGGAGTGTGGCCTTACTACCACAGCCCGTACCTGCCTACAGACCCAGCACAGGTACTGACAGCAACCCGGGCCATGCGCAGACTCCTCTACGCCATGCCACGCGAGACTGTCGTCGACTTTCGCCCCTTCCTTGGCGAGGCCGGCACAGGCACTGGCGTCGATCCCCGTGGAGGTTGCGATCTGGCCTTATCCCTGCTGGCCACAGAGACGCACGCCACTCGTGCATCACACATTCGTGCTTTCCATTCGCTCCGTCAGGTACTTGCGGAGCCTGCAGCAGATTATTGGCGACGCGCCATGCGCATCTACACGCGCTTGGGGACCTCAAGAGGCACACAGTTGTGGGCGCTTCGTGCAATTATGCTCAGAGTTCGCCTCGAGTACACGGACATCTTCACACGGTACAGCGACGCTGTCCTCGAGCCCTTCTCAGCCACTCTGCAGCTGCTTCCTTGGGTGCATCAGCTCTTCCTTCAGGCGACTTCAGCCCAAGTGGCAGCCAAAGCCCATCAGGAGACTTCCCTCGTTGCAGCAGCCATCGCATCACCACCATCTTCCCTCCTGCAGTCTCCCTCTTCCTCCTCCATCACTTCCTTATCTTCCTCTTCCTCTTCGACCCCGTCTACACCCACGCAGATACAGTGCGTTACAGCAGCCGCCGAGGGGAAGAAGAAGAATAGGAAGCGTGGATCAGGTTAGTAGCAGTCCTCATCCAGTGGTAGCAGTGGCCGTTCTGTGCACTGCTATAACTGTGGAGGAGCCCATCGCTACACCGAGTGCCAGCAGCCGCTCGACTGGGCGCGGATCACTCGTGGGCTCCAGACTTCTCATGCTCTCCGTTCCACGTCTAGCACGTCACCCGCATCCTCCTCCGGACGCGCGGCGGCCACGACTGCAACTGTTCCTGCCTCCTCACCGGTGAGAAGCAGTGATCCGGACCCTCGCGACCACACCATCGCCGAGCTTCGCCACCTTCTGGCGCTTCGCTTTCTGGGAGGTACGAGTGTGTTGTTATCATCGGGTGGTTCACAGACTGTTTTGTTGTCCATTCCTGAAGCTCGTGACGACGCGGTGGAGGAGCACAATCAGCATGTGATGATGATGGGCCTGACTGCACTGAGTGGATTCATGAGTCTCATCTTTGTGTTGTGCGTCGTTCCTCCCCACTGACGGCCGAGCATCCCTCTGATGCCGAGTATTCCATTGCTCGTTGTACAGTGACGTCCTCCAGTCGTGACTCTGGTGGCACTTGGATCATCGACTCTGGTGCCACCCATCACATGACGTGCCGTCGAAGTGACTTTGCTGTTCTCGGCCCTATCACGTCTGTCCGTTCCGTTCGCACAGGCTCTGGTTAGTCCTTGCTTGTCCATGGTGTTGGGGTTGTATGCTTCGATGGTCCGTCTGGCCCCTTGTACCTTTCTGACGTGTTGTTTGTGCCTGATCTTGAGCTCAGCTTGCTTTCTGTGTGTGCCTGCACCTTGATGGGTCTCTCCGTGGAGGATATCGCTGACTCAGCGACTGTGTCTGCTACTGACACCCGCAGTGTCGTCCTGCGTGCTTCAGTCACAGATGATCTGTATCGCATCGCTCGGCCCTCCTCTCCTTGCTCTTCCTCCTCCTCCGGTCGTGTCTTTGTCACTGGTGTTCTATCTCCAGAACACCAGCGGTTGCTTCATTGCCGTCTGTGTCACGTGGACTCAGACACTATGTCGAAGCTCATTCAGACATAGCCCGGTCTCGGTCTTGACATGGCTTCTTTCGAGAAGCCACCCAAGAGTGACTATTTTTTTTGCGCTCAGAGGAAGATGCACCGGTGCACCTACCCTGACTCTCGTTCTCGAGCGCTTCGGCCTCTCGAGTTGGTTCACTCAGACCTTTAGGGCCCTCTCCCGATCGAGTCTCTGTCCGCGAGGGGCCGGTATGTTCTGACTCTGACTGATGACTTTACGCGGATGCGGTGGGTCTACACTTTCTGTCAGAAGAGCAACGCCGCCCTTGCGGTTCGACTCTGGCTAGTGATGGCTGAGCGTCAGTCCCGCCACACGCTACATACCTTCGGCTTGGATCGCGGCGGCGAGTTCCTTGGCGAGATGGACTCCTTCTTTGTTGAGCATGGGATTTTTCACCAGGTCTCGCTCCTGCTACCCTCAGCAGAACGGTGTATCTGAGAGCTGGAACTGCACCATGGAGGATGCGGTTCGTGCCATGCGGTCTGAGTGCGGTCTCCCAGAGTTTTTTGTCTTTGAGGGTTTCGCCTACATGACTTGGGTCTGGAACCGCCTCCTGCACGGTCCGCTTTTGGACCATATCACACCGTACGAGCTCTGGTTTGGACACCGTGCTGACCTTTGTCTCGCTCGCGTCTGGGGCTGTCTGGCCTCCGTGTGGTACACCGAGGACCAGCAGGGGTCCAAGGTCTCACCTCAGGGCCGCTTGTGTGCCTTCATAGGAATTTTCCCGCGATTGAAGGCCTGACGTTTTGGGACCATACTCGTTGTTGCATCATTGAGTCCTGCGATGTGCTGTTTTTTGAGTCTCTCATCTACTGTGACCTGACTTCGATCACAGTACTCTCCGCCGCCCATGTTCCTTCGTGTGAGGGTTCTTGGTGGATGGGGGAAACTTCTACGCCAGCGAGCACCTCTCAGCAGGTTGATGTGCCCGCTCAAGCCCCCTCTCAGTCTCCGGCCCTTGATGATCCGGCGATCATTGCGGTTTGTCCCGAGATCTCGCCTATACAGCCTGTTTCACACCCCACAGGTACCCCTATTCCCACGCCTCCTTCTGCACCAACACCTCCGTCTATTGGCACTCATGTCTCTGTATCTGACCCAGTCTTGCCCACTCTCGTTCCTACGTTGACTGGTACTCCTGCCTAAGTGTGAGGTCCAGTCTTGCCTGCTCCGACTGTCACACCTAGCCCCGTGTTCCCCACACACGCATCTCCTCACACGGCATCTCCGGCTGCCTCGTCTCGGCCCTCACCAGCTATGGTCGTACATGTCCCTATGGTCGCACCTGTCCCTGAGGCTGAGGTGTGTCCCTCAACCTCAGGTTACTCCCGTGAGCCCCGTGGCCGTCTTTGACTACTGGATTCCGGAGCTCAGCGAGCGTTGGGCCCCGGACCCGGGCGCTCCTCTCGCAGCATCGCGAGTGGTGACCCCGGCACAAAGGCCCTAGGCCTGAGTTTCCGCACTGAGCTCACAGAGGTACATCGAGCGTACCCCGTAGGGCACGACCTCGTCACTCGCGAGTTCCATATCGCCTATGATGTAACAGCTGATCTCGTGGTCGTCATGCCCGGCACTGAGGCGTGTGCACTTGCAACGTAGAGTTCTCCCTCTATGGCACCCGAGCCGGGCACACTAAGGGAGGCTCTCTCATCACAGGATGCTGACGCTTAGCATGCTGCCTGCGAGGATAAGCTTCGTGCTATCCGAGAGCACAGAGTCTACGAGCTTGTCGACCTTCCGCCTGGGAGGAAGGCTATTCAGGTCAAATGGGTCTTTCGCAAGAAGGTGAAGCCGGCTGGCTCACTGGAACGCTACAAGGCCCGCTTGGTCGTCAAGGGGTACTCTCAGATTGAGGGAGTCGATTACACCGACTCCTTTGCCCCTGTCGGCCGCATGACCTCAGCTTGAGCTCTATTCGGTGTAGTGGCTAAGCATGACTGGGAACTGCACCAGATGGATGTTAACAATGCGTTCTTCCATGGCTCTCTAGATGAGGAGATTTACGTGGCTCAGCCATCGGGCTTTCAGGACAGTGACAAGGTCTGGCGCTTGCGCAAGTCCTTGTACAGCCTCAAGTAGTCTTCGCGGTGCTCAAACCGGGAGATCACCAGCACTTTGACTCGTGCAAGATACGTACAGGGCAAGGCAGACCCCTCTCTTTTCATCCTATCGACACCTGAGCAGTTCACCGCCATCCTGGTCTATGTCGATGACCTTCTGATCGCGTCTCCATCCTTGGAGGCCGTGAAGGAGGCCATAGCTTTCTTGCAAACTGCCTACAGGATGAAGGACCTAGGTCCTGCATCGGTGTTTCTTGGTATGGAGATCGTGCGAGATCGCAGACGTCGGACAATGTTGTTGCATCAGGCCCGATACGCACGAGTCGTGGGGGAGCGCTCCAGCGATCTCCTTGGTGCAGTGCCGTCCGCTTCTACACCTCTTACACCTGATGGGCAGGATGCCCTGAAGGTGGATGACCCTACACAGCTGGGCGTGACCTTGTACCTCCGTCTCATCGGATCTCTGATGTACCTGGCCACTACCACGCGTCCTGATATCGCGTTCGTAGTCAACCTCCTCGCTCTGTTCTCGCAGGCTCCACGTGCGAGAGCCCTTCACGCCGCTGTGCGAGTGGTGCGGTATGTTGTCTCCACACCGTACCTCGGACATTGCTTTCGTCGGCAGTGTTCAGTGGTCCTTGACGGCTACAGTGACAGCGACTGGGCTTGGAGCCAAGATGGGCGCAGCCGTACTGGCTACGTGTTCCTGCTCGGTGGTACCTCTCTCTCTTGGCGAAGTGGGAAGCAAGGCTGCATCGCACGTAGTTCATCGGAGCGAGAGTACGTTGCTTTGAGCGCAGGGGCTGCTGAGGCAGTATGGCTGCAGCGCTTGTTTCTTGACTTTAAGCAGTCAGTACCCGCCATTGTGTTGCGTTACGACAACCAGAGTGCTCTCGCCATTGCGGAGAACTCCGGTATCTTTCATGCTCGCACAAAGCACATTGCGGTTGAGCATCACTTCGTTTGTGACCTGGTGGAGCGACGCGTGATCTCCGTCATGTGGGTTGGCACTGACATGCAGCGTGCTGATTTCTTGACGAAGGCACTAGCTCGTGGAAAGTTCTTGGTGGCCATTCGTTCTGTTGGGCTTCGCCCCATGCCTGAGGGTGGTTGAGTGTGGGATGTGCATCTGTGCCTCATTTGTTTGTGTCACTCACTATTGTGTTTGTACCATTACTGCACGTGTATGGACATGCCTACCATCGGGTCATGGGGGAGTGTTGTGATTTGTGACGTTCTTGTACAGTTTATTGTGACCACTCGGCCATGTCCATACTCGTGCAGATCCTTGAGGTGGCCCATGGTGACACCGGTGCGACGACAGGCGGCGGACTACCGGCTTGGAGCCGGCCGAATACCGTTCCAGAGCCCCAGATGCTGCCGGGACTTTCTGTTGTCTTTTCTTCAGCTTGCAGGCGTCTTTCGGCCGCCCGGCCATGAGCCCTATTTGCATGTTTTTGCATTGTATGTCCACCGTCTGATGATGGATGCATGCATGTGACCAGTCGTAGCGTCCGTCTTTGATCGTGCACATCTAGGTGTAGAGGGCGTAGCATTCTGACATGTGTGCACAGAGTTACGACCAAAATAGTGGTTTTGGGCCGGTTTTTAGGAAAGCTCTTAGACTGCCACGTGGGACACCCGCCGTGCGCCGCGGCAGGTATTTATGCCTTGGACCTGACATTTGTTATTTCTCTCTGCAATTATATTCAGTTTGAGTTTCCTGACACTCTCTTTGTGTCCCAACCCAGACCCTTGCACTTTTGTCTCTAACTTGTGACTGTTGTCACACGCTGACCTGGCGTTGACGCCTACTGTCGCGGCAAGTGGTTAGGAAGGTTCTCGGAAATCTCTCAGTATTCTCTCGTCTTGCCTTGTCGTCAATGGCCGAGTATGTCCTCGATGACATACTCCGTATCTTCGTCCACTTGGACGGGAGGCGGAGGAGGGATATCTGTGCCAAGGATGTTCTTTCCGAAGTCTTGGTAGTGCTTAAGTCTGCTGACATGGAACACCGGCTGAACTTTCATAGTCGCGGAGTTTTAGTCGTGCAACCACACAGATTTGCATGCGCTCAATCTCAAATGGTCCTAGCTATCGGGGTTTGAGTTTTGAACAGTCGGATCCTCGAAGCTTGATGTTCGCCGAGCTAAGTAGGACTTTGTCGCCAATCAAGATGTCGTTGCTACGATGTCAGTCGACTGCTCGCTTCATCGCTGCCAGTGTCTTCGCGAGGGTGTGTCGTGTTTACTCCCAGGAGGTGGGGAAGTCTCGTCGTTGAAACCTTGACTGCTGGAATATTGCTGCATTGTAGTCCGGCTAGTGTGGCAGGAAGCTTGCAACACATCACGCCAAATGCAGTTTTTCCTGCTGTAGTGGAAACTGTCGAATCATATGTAATTTTGACGGTCGGGTGTTTTTGTGCCCAATCCGTCCCACGAGGTTCGTATAGTGTTCGGAGCAACTCTTCAAACATCTTGTTTGTCTACTCGGTTTGTCCGTAGGTTTGGGTATGAAATATCGTCGAAAGTTTAATTCTGCTCCCGTAGCAAGTCATGAGTTGGCGCCAAAAACGGCTTGTAGATCGTCCATCTCTATCGGCCATGATAATTCTTGGTACGCTGTGTAGCCGTACTATGTTGTTAACAAAGAGCCGTGCTACACCTTCGACGGTGACGGTGGTTGTTATCGAGATGAAGTGGGACATTTAAAAAAACCTGTCGACGACCACGAGGATGGCATCATATCCCTTGGGTGTGACTGGTAATCCTGTGACGAAGTCCGTGGAGATGTGTGCCCATGGTTCTGTCGGAATTGGGAGTGGCTGGAGAAGTCTGCGTGGCCTTGTGCGACGAGAGTTTAGTCGTTGACATGTGTCGCAGGTTTCGAAGAATTTGGCCACGTCGGATTGCATTTTGTCCCACCAGTAGTTTTTGGTCAGCTTTTCAGCGTCTTATCCTCTCCGAAGCGTCCAGCTGGACAGATGTCTTTGCATTCTTTGAGTAGCATGCGATGAATTTTGTCGTTCGGGGGAACGACCACGTGGCGAGTGAAGCGACGTCGCCAGTGGGGTGCGTCGAACTAGGACTTAGTTATGTCATATCTACTGTGCTAATCGTAGCCTCGTGCGAATAATCGCTCAAGTTAGGGGTCTTGTTGCAGTTATAGGGTTGCCACGTCGGCCGTTAAATCTAATCGGCGGCGGAGTGCGTTCGTCGGAGTGGTTTTCCTGGCCCAACTCAATTTAATTGTCGAACCTGGACTGAAGGAACTCCATCCATCGGGTTTGACGTTGGCCGAGATTCGGCTGTATCTTCAAATGTTTCAACGTGTGGTGGTCAGTGCGCACGATACATTAGCGACACTCCAAGTAGAATCGCCACGTCTTGGACGCATGCATGACCGCTAGTATCTCCTTTTCATGGACCGTGTAGTTGAGTTCTCGTCCTCGGAATTTTGAGACATGTATGCAACTGGATGTTCGCCGTTGTTGTAATCTGGCAAAATAATTGTACCAATGGCTCGGTCTAATGCATCTGTAGCCATGACATAGTCGATCGTCGGACCGGCTAATCGTAGGGCTGGCACCGAGGTCAGAGGGTTCAGCAAAGCGGTCAACGCTTCTTGTTCGTTGTCTCCCCACCGCCACTCGTTTTCTTTTCCAGGGAGGTCGAAAAGAGGTGCTGATACTGGCGTGTAGTCCTTCACGTTTTGGCGATAGTAATTGCAGAATCCGAGAAAACCCTTGATTTCTCAAACGTTGGTCGGATCGGCCAATTAGCGACTGTTGCCACTTTTTTCAGATCCATGGTGATCCATCCATCATTGATGATGTGACCCAAAAAAACTCGATCAAACGACGACCGAAGTCGCATTTCGAGAGTTTTCCTAAAACATCTCTTTTTGTAAAGCCTTGAGAAATTTTTGAAGATGTCCATCGTACTCCTCCGAGGTGCGGTTGTACACCACAATGTCGTCAAGGTATACCACGACAAAGTCATGGAGGTACGGTAAAAAAATGTTGTTCATCGCCGCCATGGACGTCGATGGGACATTTAGGAGTCCAAACTGCATAGTCGTGAACTCCAAGTGCCCGTCTTCTCGATGTCGGCGGCTGCCACGCATATCTCGTGATACTTGTTGCGTAAGTCGATTTTGCTGAAAACTCGGGCTCCTTGGAGTGAGTCAAAAAGTTCGTTGGCTCGATGGAGGGGGTAGCGGTTCTTGATGGTAGCGTCGTTCAATGCTTGACGGTCCATGCACATCTGCATCTCGTCAGTTTCCTTTTTCACGAATAGTACTGGTGCAGCGTATTGTGACGTGAAAAGGCGGATGAACCCCTGACTAAGCATCTCATCGAGTTGCTTTTCCAGCTCGGTCATCTTGTGATCACTCATCCGATAGGCCCCTCCGATGGTAGGTTTGCTGCCCAGCTTCAGTTTGATGCAATGGTCGTTTGTAGGGGGAGGGCCAGTTCGGCCCTCCCTCCTCGCTAAAGCGAGGGTTGGTTGCGCACCACCCCTTGCGTGAGCAAGGGCTAGCCGACGGCCAGCACTTTGTTGTCCGCCGGCCAACTGGCTGCTGGTCGGTTGGACGGCCGGCGGCCGGCCAAGTGATTGGCCGAGCGCCAGCCGGCCAACCGGCAGCCGCTGATTGTGGCCTCAACCCGATCGACTGCTGAGGGGCCGTGACGGCCTCAAGGACGAGGCCTCGTGGCCTCGTGTACTCGCCCCCTCCTAACCCTTGTTGCAAGCGAGCGAGCAAGGACAAGGGACAGGGGGAGCGAGGGTGAGAGCGAGGAGGGAGAGGAGCGCACAAAAAAAGTCGGTGCGAAATCGCCAATCGTGCCTCGCACGCGACGATTTCGCGCCGATGCGTCAAAACTGAAACCCGAGTTTGTTTATGACAAATTGCGAGTTTCAAAACAAAAGAAAATCGTGTGAACTCACGAGTTCAAAGTAATACCCTCCCCTCTCTCTTGACGTGTGCGGGTTCTCTACCACATACGCCCTCAAAAAGGGTGCCTCCCCTCTCGTCCCTCAGACCCCCTCTCTGCCCGCTCCTTCCCCCTCACATCCATCCCCTCTCCTACCTCCTTTACCCCCATCTCATCACCGTGGCGGTCCATCGTCTGTCTCTCCCCTCCCACCTCTCTTGCCGTCTCCCGTGCTGTCACCTGACTCTCCTCCCGGCTTCCCCCCCTCTCCTCCTCCGCTCCCCCCAGCTCTGACCGCGGCCCAAGCTGTTGGATCCTCCCGTGCAACTACCCCCACTCGGTGTGCGGACTCTGTTCTCCTCTCCATTGAGGATTTCCCGGAGGACACCCCCCCATGAGTGTCCTCCCCTGTCAATCTCGTGGGAGACCACGTCCTGGTGACGCTGTCGCCATCTCCACCGTCCTCTCCCCCTGGCGCCTCCTCTTCCCACCGCTCGCCCCTTCCTCCTCTTGTCAATGTTCTTTCTTACGAGACTCTTCCCCCATTTCCTCCTTCTTCCTCTCAGTCCCCTTTGGTGCCTGCTCCCCTCCCATCTCCATCTCCTCCTCAGACGGTTTCTCCCCACCCACCCATCCCCAGCCCAGATTGCCTTCTCGGTGTCCCCTCTCGCCCCCACTCGAGGATGCGTACACATGCTGCCTGGGCCCGTCCTTCCGTCCCTCCTCCCCCTCCTCTTCTCTCCCCCTGCGTGCTTCTTCCTGCTCCTTACGCCCCTTCGTCTTTGCTTCCTCGTCCCGTACTAGACACTCCTCCTCCCTCCTCAACTGTTTCTTCCCGCACCCATTCTCGTACCGCCCACGCTCTCACCTGTGCCTCTGTTCCTCTCCTCACTGCCTCTATGCCTCCCTCTTTATTCCCTCTATTGTCTTCCACTCCGGTCGTTCCTCCTTTGGTCTCTTCCACATCACCAATGCCTGTGTCATCTCCTCCATTTCCTTTCTCCTCTTCTCCCCTCCCTTTCCCGCTTCCTCCCATCGTCGTACCTCCGCCCATTTCTCCCCCGCACGTCTCCCCTGCTCCCCTTCCTACCTCCTCATCAGACTCCCCTCCGCCTCCCTCCTCTCCACACTACTCCTTCTTCCCCCCCTCTCCGGCGGTCTCTGCTCCCCCCCTTCCCTCCCCACCTCCGCCCTCCTATGCTGTTACGATCCCTTCATCTCGCCCTCTGTCCCCTTACACCTTCCATCAGGGTCACGCCCACGGTCGCCACTTCTTTCATCTCAAGTTTTTTCGTGCGCTCGATGCCTGCACTGACCATCACTTTGTCAGCGCGCCGGCATCAGCTGCGCGTGCCCTTGCGGTCACATCTGTCCTGCCCACTTCCTCCTCTCCCTCTCCCCTTGACGAGTCCGACCCCCTCACACTTGCTGATGCTCGTACTCGCCCAGACGCCGCGACTTGGCACGCCGCCTGCATTGCCGAGCTTGCCGCCTTGGTTGAACATGGGGTGCTTGAACTTGCTGACCTTCCTGTTGGTCGCATGGCGATCAAGGCCAAGTTGGTCCTGCGCAAGAAGTTCACCGCCTCGGGTAGCCTCGACCGCTACAAAGCCCGCCTGATTGCCAAGGTCTACTCCCAGGTCCTCGGTGTCTAATTTACCAACACCTACGCCCCTTTCGGCCGCTTTACAATGAGTCGCTTTATCATCTGTGTTGCAGCTCACTTCTAGTGGGAGCTCCACCAGATGTACGTGAACAACGCGTTCCTCCACAGTCGCCCTGAAAAGGAGCTATACATGGTCCAGCCCCCTGGCTTTTCCGATGGTACCGGACGTGTCTGCCGCCTCCGTCGCACGCTCTACGGTCTCCGCCAGTCTCCCCGCAGTTGGAACGAGGATCTCTCATCGACCCTTGTCCGTGGCGGTTTCCGTTCTAGTCAGTCCAACCCCTCCCTCTTTGTCGGTGGCACGACTCTCGTACCCGCCTTCACTCTCGTGTATGTGGATGACCTCCTCATCACCTCTCTGTCCTCCTCTGCAATCTCCAAGGCGAAGGGTCTCCTCTATATGGCGTACCGCATGAATGACCTTGGCCTTGCAGCCATGTTCTTAGGGATGGAGATTTAGCGCCTCCCTTGCTGCCTGTTGGTCCATCAGGAGCGCTATGTCCAGACCCTCTCCGACCGCTTCTCTTTCGTTGTCAACCTCTCTTGCCTCCTCATTGTTGCCTCCTCGCCCATGCCACCGGGCACCCAGCTCGCCCTTCGTGTGGCCCACGACACGGAGTTGGGTGCATTGGCGTCCGCCGTCACGTTTCAGTCCATCATTGGCCCATTCACGTACCTGGCTGGCACCACTTGTTTGCACATTGCCTGCACGATGAATGTCCTCACCCAGTATGCCCGCGAGCCTCGCACAACTCACCTCCAGGGGGCCGTGTATGTCCTTTGTTATGTCCTCGGGTCTGCCTCTGCCGGCCTCGTCTTACAGGCTGGGTCGGGCGTGCCGCTTCTGGAAGGCTATACCGACAGCAACTATGTTCACGATTTGGATGCTTGCAGCCGCAATGGCTTTGTCTTCCTCCTCGGCACCGCGGCCGTCTCTTGGCGTAGTGGGAAGAAGGGCTATGTCGCTCGCAATACTGGGAAGGCAGAGTATATGGCACTTGGTGGTGCTGCAGCCTATACAATGTTGCTTCATCGCCTCCTCAGTGAGCATCGTCTTCCCACCCCCGCTATACCTCTCTACATAGACAGTGAGAGTGGCTTGGCCATTGCCAGGAACGATGCTGCGCTTCATCGCCGCACCAAGCACATTAATGTCAAACACCACTACGTGCGCGACGTGGTCGCGGTAGGCGATGTCTCGCTCAGGTTCATCTCTGTCGAGTTTCAGCTCGCGGACTTTCTCACAAAGGCTCTCCACCAGCCTGCCTTCGCTTCGAGTCTCGCCTCTGTTAGACTTTGGACACTTCCCCCGTTGGACTGAGACTCCCTTCTTTCTCTCTCTCTCCGTCCCTTGCTTGCGCCGTTGGTCCTCTGCTCGATGACCGCCAGTATGCTGCATCTCTGTTCCTTCCCCTGCTCTGGGCCTCTCCCCTTCATGTGTGCGTCCCTTGCAGGTTCTTTCGCATCCGGTACCCTTCGTGCCGGCGTGGCTTCTCCCATCTGTCACCATCCACTGTACTGTCTCGTCTCTTCCCTCTGCCCCTCCTCCCCTTGTGTCCTTTGGTGTCTCCGTTGGCGTGTGTATCTGGGTGGTGGGGTGCAGGCCCTTGATGCTTTGGCCGTGGTGGGGGCGTCTGTCACCATGCGGATCGCCTCAGCTGATTGGATGCTGGCGGCGCACGTCTGGTGGGGTGCTTCTGGCAGGGTGCGTCTGGATGGGTGCTTTTGGAGCAGTGCTTCCCGTGGGTGGCTCCTGGTTGGGGTGCTCCCGGACAGTTGCGCCTGGACTGGTGCTACTTGTGGGATGCTTCTGGTGGCATACTTCTGGTGGAGCGCTTCTCGTGGGGTGCTCTTGCCGGGGTGCCCTTGTTGCGCACTTCTGGATGCCTTGGTTGTGTGCGTGCCGTGGTCAGTGTCCCTCGCAATTTGACCACCTCCTCTTCATCCGGGCGGCGTCCGTCCGTCTCTCCAGGCTGTGTCTTGATATTGGGGTGGCTTGCGCTGTGGGGTTCAAGCATTCTGCTTTCTCCGCCTACCCTCGTTTGTGCTATCGTGTTGAAGTATCAAACATTTGCTAGCACACCTAGATCAGTCCTACCCTCTTGGGGTGTGCTCTAGCCTACTTTTGAACTCGCTCTTCATGCGACGTAGGACGGGACGTCGAGTTGCGCTCAGTGTTTGCTCACTCGCTGTTTGCCCTAGCGCACGTTTACTTGTCTTGTGCGGTTCGCCACTCTGGGTGGCGAACCACAGGAGTTGAGCCACGCGATCCGATAGGGGTCCGCGTGGCTTGCTCCTCACGCTCATTTATTCTCCAAAAAACCTATTTGTTGTCTCGCCTCAATCCCCTCCCATCTATCTCCCCCTCGATCCTCTCCCCTCACAGCTCTCAAGAGCCCCGCCCCTCACAGCTCTCAAGAGCCCCCAAACCCTCCCGCGACTGTCGCGCCCCCTCCTAAACCTTAGAGCTCTCACTCTCCGGTCTCTCTCACTCTCTCTCACGCTCTCCTTCCTTTCCATCGTCCATCCGAGCCGTATTTGAACAACAACTCGCGACCGGAGTGAACGCTCTCGGTGCTGGAGTACACGAAGAACCTCATATTGGTTGACAACAGCAAGGATTGCCACTGGTGGCGGAACGGTTCCCTTTGTCGTGTATGGAGCCAACAGGCTCACATGAAACTCGTCATGTATCTTCATACTCAATGAAAGCAGCAATCGGTGCCACTGGCCCAATGCATGCAACGATGGGAAACGGCCCAATCCAATTCAGCAGAAGTTTTCGCGTCCCTCGCAACTTCAGCCAAATATTCTTAGTGGTAAGCAGCACTTTTTCAACGATGTAAAATGAGACCTCACGGGGACTTTTCTCCGCAACACCAAGTACAGGGAGAGGGACCCCATCACCTGTGTACACTGAAGTCATCATGGAAGCGGGACTGAAGTCTGTAAACAACTTGCAAACGGGGCACATGTGATCGGTCGCGGCACCGTCAACCACCCAAGACGGAGCCACAACACGCTCGGTGCAGGAGAGGAGGCAGTATGCATTCGTGTGATGGGAGAGGGGAGACAGGCGAGGATCGGGCGAGGGAGTACCGGGAAAAGGCGGACAAGAGACAGGGGCAGTGAATAGATCAAACGAAGGAGACATACCAGCAGGCGGTGGGCCGCCAAGTACACCCTCAGCCAGGACACGATGGTTGAGAGCAACGATTGCATCCTCTGTAAGGGGAGGAGGTGCTGCAGGATTCGGTGGTGGACGGACGGGGGCAGCAAGCGGAGGAGCGCCGGGGACCTCGGCGGGTAGAAGACCGCCAGGGGGAAGATAAGCATGGTCACGGAGGAGGACACGCTAACGTGCAATCTGCTCACGTGAGGAGCGAGCCACGCGGACCCCTATCGGATCGCGTGGCTCAGCTCCTGTGGTTCGCCACCTAGAGTGGCGAACCGCACAAGACAAGTAAAGGTGCAATAGGACAAACAACGAGTGAGCAAACACCGAGCGCAACCCGACGTCCCGTCCTACGTCGCATGACGAGCGAGTATGAAAGTAGGCTAGAGCACACCCCAAGAGGGCAGGACTGAGCCAGGTGTGCTAACAAGTGTTTGATCCTTTAACAGTTGTTAGGGAATATCTTGGTCAATGGGCCGGGTGTGGACCTGAACATAACTCGTAGGAGCCCGAATTTTGGTCGCCCACAGGGGTGGTCAATGAGTATTTGAGAGAGATGGCAGCTCGCATAGATCGACTCGTATGAGGGAGCACCACCTAAACACGTGTCAGGGAGAAACATTCCCGCAGGGTGGCATCCATGGACTACAACCATAGGAGGTTAGTGACTCCCAACATGGTTGTTGCGTGGACACTCCAGCAAAAATAGGGAAGGCCGCTAGCCGTGCTGACCAACCAAGCTCCAGCTTACGTCCAAGTATGAGGCATGTGTTCATGATTAGGTGGTGATTGAAGTTATTATTTTTCTTTCACAGTATTGATGACTCCCTATCTCGCAATCCTTGTTCGTGAACCGAGACGGTTCATAATAAGTGGGGAAGAATGTAGTCGGAGGGCCGGTTTGGCCCTCCCTCCTTGCTGAAGCAAGGGATGGTTGCGGACCACCCTTCGAGTCACCAAGGACTGGCCGACGACCAGAAATTTGCTTGTCGCCGGCCAGCTTGCTGGCGGCCGGCTGGACTACTGGAGGCCGGCCAAGTGATCGGCAGGTCGCTAGGCGGCCAGTCACCAGCCGTCGATTGTGGCCTCAGCCCAATTGGTGGCTGAGGGACGATAAGGGCCTCGAGGGCAAGGCCTCGTGGCCTTGTGCCCTCGCCCCCCCTTGCTCTCGTTGCAAGCGAGCGTGCGAGGAAGAGGGATAAGGGGAGAGAGGGTGAGAGCAAGGAGCGAGAGGAATGCACAAGAAAAGTCTGCATAAAATCGCCGATTATGCCTCGCACGCGGCGATTTTGTGCCAACACGTCAAAAGTAAAACTCTCATTTTGAATCCAAAACAAGGCAGTAAGGTAAAAATAGAAACAAGCCTCCGAAGACTTGCATTATTCAATTCTCCCTCCACATGGTCATTGATGAAGATTGCCCCCAGAGTGACGCGGAGGGGAAAACCCCTCAAGTGAGTACTAGACGTGATTCTACGAACTCTGACAATGACCAAAGTGCAGGATCTTAAGGATCCAACCCAGTACATTGATGTATTTCTGAGGAGGTAAGGTTTTTGGGAGTTTGTCGAGGAAGATGCTCCTAAACTCCTCGATGAGTGGTGCGAATTCTTGGGGTACCATCGCAAATTTTGTCAAGGCCGATGAGGTTGATGATGAGTCAGCTGCTGCCACTTCCGCTTCTCCCATTGGCTCGAGATGTATGAGCCACGCACGAGCTCGTCTGCGCATATAGTGCTTTGCCACGTTGACCGGTATCGGCTGCACCGGTTTTTCGTTTTTTGGCTTCTGCGCCTTCCTCTGCTGCTTCCCCCTCTGATGCTTCGGGTGTTGGCTTATGTATTGCACGGGGAAGGTGTCGTTTGGTGCCGTCTATCTCCACGTAGACAACACCGCTACTCCAGTCGACATGTGGATTATGTCGATATAGAAAATCTCACCCAAGGATGATTTTGTGATCACTCATTGGACAAGACCTCCAGACTGTTACATATCAAAGATCTCGTATTGTAGTCGTAGTGGTTCTTGGAGTCTCCGTATCTCTAGTCTCACGTCGACGGTTTTTCCTTCAAACACCCTTGGTTTGGTCTGGACATAGAGCTTGCAAACCATGTTGTTGCTTACGAAGTTATGTGAAGTTCCTCCATCTAATAATGCCATTACCGCTATACAACTTCTGCATCCTTGAGGCTGAACTTCTAGTAGTATCGCCGGTTGGTTGTACTTGTGACCTTCCTCAAGCTTTGCGATCTCAGAAACCCTCCGCGGCAATGTGGGTTGTTCACATGGGCAATCGTTCGGCGCAGATCGCTCCTAACAAACAAGAGTTGCGCGTTTCACTTCTGTCCTCTGCTGTTTCATGACTCATTTTTCTACGAATTCCCCCTCTTTTTGGCCTGCTGTTTGCTTCGAGAGTTTTGAGCAATATGCCGGAATTTTCCTTAGTTGTAGCAGATTTGCATATCTCTCTTGTGAACTACCCTACTGACTTTTGACTTCGACTTTAACCCCTTTTAGGCTCGCCGAAAATGGTGCTTTGACGAATTCATCCAGGCACTAAAAAGATTACGGAAGTGAACATTTGAATTTAAAGTGCCTTGTCCTCAGGTTCATAATAACTTATGTATTCTGTTTTGGGACTCAGCTTCTGTCCTTGTGTTGAAACTAAAGAAATCTCTGTCCTACCTTGTAGTCCAGCGATTCAAGTCACCGAATGGTGATTTGAGTCGTCGAAGCACCGTGTGCGCTTGACATGCGGTGATCACCGCAAGTCAAGCGACGTGACGCGGCAGCGTGTCACGCAGTTTAAGGAGACCACATGTACCGTCCAAGCGCGATCTGTCACGCATGCTGACAGATCACGCATGCGGATGCTCCAGGAACAGATTTTTTCGACTGGCGATTGCATTTTCGCCGAATCGAAGAACTCTGCCGGACCACTCGCCGAATTTCAAGGTACCACCCACATCCTTTCAACGAATTCCAAGAAAACAGGACAAAGTTATCCGGGCGTTGAAATAAAAGATTTCTAAATTCACAACTGCTGAATCATAGAAATTAAAATTCAGTAGGGTAAATTTAAATCCATCGGAGTTTAGGGGTCCGTTGACTAGTCTTTTAAAAATCAAAAAAATTGTGCTTAGGAGGTTGCCAGTAGTAGGATTCCTGGATCCGAGCATTGTAGTCTGCGATGTCGATCCTTTCTGCTGTTCTGATCATCCATGGCAAGTAATTTTAGAAACCAAGAACGGTAACTGCTTGCCGGATATCCTGCTTGAGGCTATTGTTGTAGTGGAAACAGAGTTTGTCAGGGGCTGTCTGCTCCTGTGATGATCCTGCACAATCTCCATGTGTACTCTGCAAAGCTCGACTGCTCACAGAGATGCTGGAACTTGTACCGCGTGTCGGAGTACTCGTTCATTCATCCAAAGTATTGCACACAAGAAATTGTTCCAGTCGGTTGGTGCCGTCAGCACGTCTTGCCAGTGTCGGTTGATCCGCTCCAAGGATTGAACGAATGCGGTCGGTAATGTGAGATGGGCGCCGTTAGGCGTTGATGATGCTCCGCCGGTCTCCTACTGCCGTTGGATGGTCTTTAGGTTGGACCACCAACTTAACGTCGTGCCACGTAAAAGCGCGGCCGCAAGGTCTATTTTCTTTTGATCGTCGTTGACCCCAGCAGCGGTGAAGGACACCTCCAAACTTTTCAGCCACATCCAAACCGTTGGTCCCTTTGAGTTTGTAGGATTGAACGGTTTTGGTGGAGCCAGAAGAATCTTGGGTTCGCTCGAGAGTTGGGAATTTCTCTCGACAAGGACAGCTTCACGCACGCTTGTGTTGCAAAGAGCCTCCATCGCGACATGGAGTTGTTGGAGCAGGTGGTTGTTGATCGCTTTGACTGCAGAGACCCTGTTTGCCAGTTCCTCGTTGATCCACGCCTGTCGTCTTGTGCCACCTCTTATCCTTGGTGTCATCATCAAGGCTGTCGGTAGGAGCGGCTGATTTCTTGTTGTCAGATCAGTGACCGGATTAGTCACTAAAGCCGTAGTAGTTCCAGCTACCACAAAGCCTACCACGCTAGTGTTCGTTGTTGCTTCGGGGTTTGTGTGCATCGGTATGTTATGCTCCTCCATCGTTGAAGTCGTCGCCGAAGACCCACTGCTGGTCGTTGGTTGCGCTTGCTTGCCTCATGTCATAGTCACGAAGTCTGCAAAGTCTTGATGTGCGAGATGCGTTGAAGACTTGTGCAAGGTATTCCTCTGGATGGATAATGTAGTCAAATACATCTCCAGTACCACCGTGCTCTAACACCAAGTGTTGTGCCGAACATAGTGTAGATGGTGAACATGTAGAAGTTGCGAGGCAAAATGCAATTTATAACTTGGGACACTTGAGCAGTTTATAATTAGAGGTAAGTGTATTTTGACGACAAGTGTCAAAATGATCGAACATGTATATACAAGTGACGAGTTACGAACGATGCATAGTCGGGGCCGTCATGTTGGATGTCGAGGAACGCGAGCGGAGTCGCGTCGTGAGTAGTTGGATTCGAGAAGATCAGCCAAAAAGTCGGGGGTCTTTGATAATCAACGGTGAAGATGTGCGATGCATCGTTATAAATCCAGGTTAGGCGAGAGTCGTCGAGAATTTGACCGGCAGGTCGGGTCACTTCCGTTCGTAGATTCATGAGAATGGTCGAAGCTGTCACAAGGTTCGAGAATATCCACTTAGGAGGGGGGGCAGTTGGCCAGTTTGCCCCCGGCCGTTGAAGTGAATATCACGGTCCTCGCAACTCAATGGGCTGTTTGTGTAATAACAGACTCTAGAAGATCAGGGACTTGTGTACATGTGGTACGTAACACACGCGTTGACACCCCGATTTTTTCACTCTGACAGTTGAGGGCAATTTGGCCAACTACCCTCGCCCTTCAATGAGCCTTCTCTACTCTCTCACAACTCCAACCACTTTCGAGAAACATGGACAGAAATGTCACCACCTTTCGGTCAAGTTCTCGACGCATCAAGACATGTCCCAATTTCTATAGATGTATCTTGCATCTTCACCGACGATCCTCGAAGCCCCCCAATTCCTCGGCAAAGCTCCTGAATTTGACCACTCATGACGTGACTCCACACGCATTGCTTGACGATTTCCCAACAACCCTGACAATGTCATTTGTAACGTGACACTTGTATATATGTCTTCCATCATTTCGACATTTGTCATTGAAGTACACTTATTCCTAGTAATGAATTACTCAAGCGTCCCAAATTCCTAATTGTGTTATGTCTCGCAACTTCGACCTGTTCACCATCTACGCTCTATTCAGCATAATACTTGGTATCAGAGCGAGGTGGTGCTGGAAACGCAAATGTCAACTTTACCCATCCGAAGGACTACCTCGCACAAGCCGTCAAGCGCATCTCGTACGTCAAAACCTCACCAACTTTGTGACTACAACGTGAAGTGAGCAAGCGCACCCGATGACCAATAATAGGTCTTTGGAGAAGAATTCAGAGATGGAGGAGCAAATATTGCTTGTGCACACGAACCATGAAGTTGCAGCAAACGCTGGCATGGAAGGCTATGCAGCAGACCATGTGGATCAACCTGTACGGCCCCGAAGACCAACCTGATCACAGATAACCCCTATCGACAGCCTCGACGACAACAGCATGAACTATAGGTGGCACCAAAACACAGGCCTAGATGAACGAGGAATTGGCAAACCGTATCTTTGCGCTTGGAGGAATCAATGGTCGTCTGCTCCAGCAGCTCAACATCGCAATGGCGGCTCTTCACAACGCAGGTGCACAAGAGGCGGTGCTCATCGAGAGAAAAACCCAACTTGAACGAACCTACAATTCACCCGGCCCCTCCCGGACCATTCAATCTTGCAAGTTCAAAGGGATCAACGATTCAAATATGGCTGACAAGTTTGGAGGTGTACTTCACCACTTCTTGGGTCAAAAAGAATAAAAAGAAAATTGACCTTGCAGACGCGCTTTTGCGTGGAACGACACTGTGTTGGTGGTCTCATCAAAAGGCCACCCAACGGCAACAGGGAACCGGCGAGGTCCCACCAACGGCTAACGGTGCCCACCTCATATCGCCAACCGCAAGCGTTCTACCCTTGGAGCATATCAACCCGCAGTTATATGACGCATTGATGTTGCCATTCCACTACAACAAGTTCTCGTGCATGATGCTCGCACGATCTAGACGACTGAACAAGAAGTAGGACGCTCGGTACAAGCTCCAACATCTTCGTCAACAGTCCAGCGTGGTAGAGTACACGTGGAGATTTCACATGATCATTAGTGGTACAGACATTGCCTCCGAAGAGCTTTGTTTTCACTTCAACAACGACCTCAAGCGAGACATCTGACGAGCGATTGCCATTTTTGGCATTCAAAACGTCTTGGCGCGGATGATCGCAGCAGCAAAGAGGACTGATAGCCCCGACCATAAAGCTCCGATCCAGGAATGCTAGAGCTTGCAACCTCCCAACCACAAGTATCTCATGAACAGAACGAGTCAGTCGATGGACTCCTTGACACCGATGGAAGTGGACGCCGTCGACCAAAAACATATGCACACCTACAAAAACTACAAAAAAAGTCCGGCACATCGCTTGCAACTACAGGAGCAAGCAACAGAAGCAATAATAAGGGGGAGAGTACACAGAAAAATGAGTCGAGAAACAACAAGGGGCTGGAGTGAAAGGCGTGACTATTGTCCTTAAGGAGCGATATGCACCAAACAACCGCCCATGATAATGACCTACGATGCAATAGAGGGTTTTTGAGATCGTAACGTTTGACGAGGGTTACGAGGACGTCCAACCGGCAATACTGTGAAGAGTGCAAGCTTGAGGACAGAAAAGTCTCAAAACGGTACCGCCACTATTGAAGGGACGAGCTTCTTGCGGTTTTGTAAGGAATGACATAGTTTGTAAACTAGGTTTGCAGACCAACCCGGGTGTGTTTGGAGGAAAAACAATCAACGAGAGATTGCAAGAACCAAAACATGGAGACTCCAAAAACCAATACAACTACGGTGGGGTATTTGCGGGATGTAACGGTTTGGAGGAAATTTCCAGTGAGTGACCACAAAATCATTCTCGGACGAAGTTTCCTACACCGACACAATTTGCAGGTTGACTAGAACAGTGGTGACGTCTACGTGGAAATCAACGGTGCCAAGCAAAAGCTTCTGCACATGGGGCAAAAGACAACAACAGAAGCAATATGGTTCGAAGTAGTAGATGAAGCCGCGGTAGTTGAAAATTGACAACCTTTGTAGTCGACACCGCTCAACATGGAAAAAAAAAGGGCATACGACATGGAGCTCATGTGTGGCTTGTACATCTTGAGCCAATGGAGGAAGTAGACGTGGCAGCAGGTGACTCAACGGCCTCACTGGCATCAACAGTTTTCGCGATAGTACCTTAAGAGTTCACACCACTCATCCAAGATTTTGTGAACTTCTTCTTCAAAGAACTGCAGAAAATCCTACCACCTCAAAGGGATAAGAACCATCGCAATGAAGTGAAACCGGGTAGCCAACCCACAGTTTGAAGGGTCTATTGGATGAGCGACCACGAGCTAACCGAGTTGAAAAAGCAACTCAACAACATACTGAGTCAGGGGTTCATATGCCCGTCTACATCACCCTACGCTGCACTGGTAGTGTTTGTGAAAAAGAAAACTAGCCAGATTCAGATGTGCGTGGACTACCAGGCGTTGAATACTGCTATAATAAAAAACTGATATCCTCTTCCTTGAGCTGACGAACTTTTTGACCACATCTGAGGAGCTCAAATTTTCACCAGCATTGAATTACGTGGTGGACACCAACATGGCAGACACCAACATCAAGGAGAAGGTGTTCCAAACTCGCTACGGGCATTTCCAGCTCACGGTGATGTCATTCGGGTTTACAAATTCCCCAGTGGCGTTCATGGCGGCAATGAACAATGGTTTTTTCCCGGATCTCGAATATTTCATTGTGGCATGCCTCTACATTATCTTGGTGTACAACCGCAATCCGAAGGAGCACGATGGACATCTTCAAAATGTTCTCCAGCTTTTACAAAGAGAGAAAGTTTTTGGAAAGCTCTTAAAGTGCAATTTTGGTCACGCTTCAATCTAGTTTCTAGGTCACATCATCAACGACAGGTGGATCACCATGGATAGAAAATGTGGTAGCAATCGCTGATTGGCGGACACCAACCAACGTTCGAGGTTTTCACGGTTTTCTTGGCTTCTACAATTACTATCAGCATTTTGTACAGGATTATGCCCAAGTGTCAGCGACTCTCTCCGACCTCACTCAAAAAGAAAACGAGTGGCGGTGGGGAGATAGAAAACAAGAAACTTTAACCACTTTGCGTAACACATTGAACTCGGTGCCAACCCTATGATTAGCCTAACCAACGGTCCATTATGTCATGGCCACGGATGCCTCAGATCGAGCCATCGGCGCTGCCCTACTACAAGACCATGGCAACGGAGAACAACTTGTCGCATACATGTCACCAAAGGTGCGAGGACCAGAACGCAACTATGCCAAATGAGAAAGAGATATTGGCGGTCATACATGCATTTAAGACATAGCCATTCTATCTTGAATGACGCCGATGCATTGTGCGCACCGACCACCATGCACTCAAATACTTGAAGATATTGCCAAACCTCAGTCAACGTCAAACCCAATGGATGGAGTTCCTAGAATCCGGGTTCGACTACAATATTGGGTATTGGCCAAGCAAAACCAACTTAGCCGAATCACTCAGCAGCCGACCGGATCTTACGGCTGAGGCAGCAATACTACAGCTGCAGCGAGATCCGTATTAGGACAAGTTCTTCACATGAGGCTACAATGTACACGGCGAATCCGTCAATGCAAAATTCTGGTACGGCACACCCTATATGAGGCGACGGTTCACTCGCCAGGTGGTCGTTCCCTGATCGATGAAATCCACCGCATGCTCCTAATAAATTGCCATGACACAGGTCCACGTGGAAATTTTGGAGAGGACAAGACGTTGAAGTAACTGGTGAAACACTACTGGTGGGACAGGATGCAACCCGGCGTAGCGAAATTTTGCAGATCATGTGACACGTATTAGTGAAAACAAATCCTGTTGCACACAACCACCTTGACTTCTACAACCTCTCCCCACTGTAAAGGAACTTTGGACTAATATCTCCATGGACATCATCAAGGGATTACCAATCACACCTGATGGATATGATGCAATCCTCGTGGTTGTCATTAGGTTTTTCAAAATGTGTCATTTTATTCCAACAACAGCCATCACCGCCAAAGGAACAGCACGGCTATTTCTAAACAACATTGTGCAGTTATACGGCGTGCCGAGGACCACCACCAACGATAGGGATGGTTGATTTACCAGCCATTTCTGACGCAAAATAATAACTCACTGCGGCAGTCAAATCCAGTTTCCATGGCGTTCCATCGTCAAACCAACGGCCAAATCGAGCAAACCAATCAGACGCTCAAACAACTTATATGAAATTATGTGAACCTCAAGGGATGGATTGGGCTCAAAAGGTCCCGACCGTCAAAATCGCATGCAATTTGGTGATTTTTACCACAACGTGTAAAACTCTATTTCCAGTGGTGTATGGAAAACTTTCCGCCACACCAGCCGAACTACACAGCCATAGAAACATTCCCGCAGTTGACGTCCAACATTGCGACTCCTCCACCATCTGAGATCAATCACTATAGGCACTCCCAAAGACACAAGCAGGAATGAAAAAAGAAGCTGGCCATCGTCGCAACGACGATGTTTTTGCCCTCAGCGACAATTTCATTCTCTGCTCAACCAACATAAAACTTTGCAAGGCCGACTTTTCAAAGCTTAAACCCTGATGGTTGGGACTGTTTGAGATCGAGCGCATGCAAACCCCCGTGGTTGCAGGACTCAAACTCCCCAAAACTATGTAACTTCATCTGTTGTTCCATATCAGCAAACTCAGGCACTATTGAGACCGCAGAGAGAACTTTTCTGATGAGGATGTTCCTCCCCCTCCTCCTGTGCAAGTGGACAAGGACACTAAGTACGTCACCGAGGACATCCTCAGCCATCAATGACATGAAAAAAAATACATATATATCTTGTCAAGTAGCACGGTTAAGATGCCGCACATGACAGTTGGTAGCCCTACGACAACCTTTTGAGACTACGATCACCTGATCAACGGCTGTTACCGTTGTCACCGAGCCACACATGTTTGCGTGTCGGGAAGTCGCGGCAAAAACGGAGGGAAGTGTTATGAACCAAACGTACATGAGTCCCTCATCCTCTGAGTGGGAATTTATGTCATTACAACAATATCCCACCACGCATCGAGACCCCAATTATTCACTCAGATAGTCGAGGGAAATTGGGCCAACTGCCATCGCCCGTCGGCAAACCTTCTCGCACTTTCTGACAAGTCCGACCACTTTCAAGAATCATCGATTGAAGTGTCATGACCTTTCAGTTGACTTCTTGACGCATCAAGACATACCTTGATTTATAAAGATGCATCTCCCATCTTCACCATTAATCCTTGAAGCCCCCTGATTCCTTGACAGAGCTTCTTGAATCCGACCACACACGATGCAACTCTGCACGCGTCGCTCAACGATCGACCCCGACGACCCCGACGATGTCTCATTCATAACTTCACACTTGTGTACATGTGTTCGATCAATTTGACAGCAGTCATTGAAGTAGGACTTCCCGCTAATTTGAAAAGTCTCAAGTATTCTCAATTCGTAATCGTGTTCAGCCTCGCAAATTATACCTGTTCACCATCTATTCTCCCTTTGGCATAACAACGTATAGGAGTTCCTAAAACTAGCGAGTGGTGATTGTCTTTACATTCGTGGTCCACCACACAGCGACTTCAAGATTTTTTTGGCGTTTGGCCGAGGGCATGTTGGCCAACTGTTCTGACCTCCGGTGTTCCGTTCCATGCGTTTCCAACAACTTCAATCAATTTCCAAAATGGTCAAAAAGAAGTGTTGTAGAAAAGATCAATGTTTTGATATCATTTGGTTGAATTCTTGACCATGCTCGAGTTTTATAAAGAAGCTTTGATACATTATCGTAGCCCCCTGACTTCTTAGTGAAGCTTCTCGAATGTGCTACTCACGATGCGACTTTGCACGCATCGCTCGGCTCCAACGCCGATGACCCGACTTATGCCTCATTCTCATTCTCGGCATTGCATGTATGTGCTCAACACAGTAGACACTTAACATTGAAGTACACTAAGAACTTTATTCAAGTTATCCATTTGTAAGAAAGCCCTGAATCGTCTTTTGTCTTGCACCTCATCCCTGTGAACCGCCTATGTTCCGCTTGGCGTAACACTTGGCATCAAAGCAAAGAAGCACTGGAGGAACAACCAACACATTAACCACCTGGCGACAACCTTACACCTGTCCTCCATGCATCTCCGCCGTTTAGAATATCATAGGCTTCGCAACGCCAATGATGAAGAGAGCAAGCAAACCCAGCAACGAGTTGCAGTCCGCGGGGAGTACTCTGACAATGGTGGATCAGCAGCATGCAAACAACAATGCTCTCCAGGTGAACCAGGTTGCAGCAACAACGTTTGTGGTGAATGGCGTAGCACCGACAAACCCGACGGCCAATCCGGTGACGGACACTTCAGGCTCGGCAAACCATTCACCTCCGTCGCAGCCCGTTGGATTGACACATGGCACAGTGGGAGGTTTTGTAAGACAACCGCGAATCAACGAAGATCTCAACTATAAACTGTCGGGACTCGAGATTCTCAACACCCATCTGCTGCAACAACTCAACGCGTTGATGGAGGAGCTTTGAGTTTCTCATGCGCAAAAGCAGTGCTCATCAAGATGAATCTGTAACTCTCGAGTGAACCCCATATTCAACCTCCACTCCCCGAGCCATTCTATCTCGCAAACTCCAAGAGACCAGTGGTCAAGATGTGGTCGATGATTTTGGAGGTGTAATTCACCGCTTTTGGGGCCAACAATGACAAAAAGAAAACTGGCTTCTCGGTCTTGCTTTTGCATCACACGACATTGAGTTGGTGGTCCTATCTAAAGGCCATCCAATGCTATCAGGAGTCTGGCAGAGCTATTTCCACGGCTCTCGTGACTGCTCTCACATCGTTAACCGCTGGCGTACTTCCTCTTGAGCAGATTAATCTGATGTAGCACAACTTGCTCACACCATCGAAAACGTGGATCAAGTTTGCGCACACTACTCTCGCGTGATTTGGGAAGCTGAACAAGAAGTCTGACATGTGGTATAAACTCCAACGTCTGTCTCAGTAGTCTACCATGAAAAGTATACTCAACGTTTCTGGAAAATCATCATTAGTAGTGACCTCGTCCCCGACAATTTTCTTTTCTACTGCAACAGCTTGAATCAAGATATTCGGTGAGAAACCACCATTTTCGGCATCTAAGACAACCTTTTGCAAATGATTGCATCAGCCGACTGCATCAACAACGCCGACTACAACGCTTGGATCCATGATTTCAACGGCTGGCAACCCTAAGGCCACAATCCTTCTTGAGGCGGAGGAAAGTTGCAGTCCGCAGAAACCTTGTCTCTGATGGAAATTGACGCCATCGATCAGGGCAATCAATGGTTCTATTGGACTTGTGGAAAACCAGGTCATACCTCGAGCGACTGTTGAAAGTGGAAACAACAAGCCAAAAAGGAAGAGAAGTCACAGAAAAAGAGTTAGGATTCAGGAAATGGCAAGGGACAGGAGTAGACAACGAGGATCCTGTCCGGTCGGAAAAAATCTGTGCCGACTGGTCATCCATCTGAGCTACTCACCTTGTTGGAGACCAGGGTTCTTGAGATCTCAAACTTCGGCGAGGTGTACGAGGACAACCCACCGGCGATACCGCTACGTATGCAACCATGGGATTGTAAAGCGTAAAACGGTATCGACATTTGGAAAGTGGAGCCCCTTACAGTTTCATCAGCAACGACATGATTCGAAACTTGTGTTTGCAGATGGAACCGAGATTGTTTAAAGAAAAACCGCCAACGAATGACTGCAGATCCGTTGACTTCGTGAACCAACCTGGCTACAAATCGGAGACATGCACGGTGAAATGGTTTGGATGAGTTGCCCAATGAGCGGCCACAAATCCAAGTTATCCGCTGATGCCCCTCAATTGTTAGTTTATCTTTTTTCTTTAAAGATAATTTATCATCCGGATTTAACAACTCATGAATATGATATTCATGAGTATGTTTATTACTTAGGTCCTCGGTAATACGTGCAAGATTTCATGTACCGACACAATCTGCAGGTTGATTGGAGCAGCGGAACAGTCCATATCAGCATTGTTGGCAGAAAGCAACACTTGCCTCTGATCGAGAGAACCATGATGTGGGGATGGTTGTGGGAAGCAGAAGAGCTGGAAACAACAGAGGAAATTGTGATGGTCACAACACACCAACCGATATCTCTAGACTTGGCCAAGTGGTGCGTGAAACGCAAACCTCTTTTTTTGTCCCTTGGCCGTAACCGTTGGGAACGGGGAGGGGGGGGTCTCCTAGACATAGGTATGGGTAATTGAGGGTGTTCTATACACAGCATATTCAGTGTACAAAGTACGTACTACAAGGCAATTTCCATGAAGGTTTCTATAAAGGCAGTCATATTCTATTCACATGGAAAACTATGTATATGATACTTGTGCCTTAGGAATTGAATGCAAACATGGAAAATTTAATACATGACATTCTTGTCAAAATGTACACTAGATGTATGTATGTCTTCAAAAATTCTGATTTGTCACTTTTGGAAAGTGGGTTTTTACTTTCACAACTGTAGCACACGAAACAAAACAAGATTCATAACGAGAATTCTTCCACAAATGTTGCAATGTTTCTTCGTCAGCGACATCCTACATACCCTCCCCCCCCCAAAGTGACAAGTGTATTAGGATGGTGTAGCTAGGCCGTTTATTACACAAACGATGCTTTAATACACTATGTGTATAATGCACTTAGTGTGTTTTTCACATGTCCATGAGATACACATATCATAGACATGGTCGCGCTACATTTGTTTGGGGGGGAGCCTGGGAGCCGAAGATCCCCTCCTCCCAAAAATGTGTAATACATGTTAACGTCATGCCTATGGCCAATGTATCTCATGGACACATTGTGTATTTGGAGACGATTTCAAAAAACACTCTTGGACTATTGATGTATGAGAATCAACAATCGATGATCAAGGATTCGACCGTCAATAAATAGATGAGGATCGACAATGGATGCTCGTTGACTAGTAGATGACATCCACATGTGTGGAAACCAGATTGCATAACGGCAACCACGTATTCGGGACTCCACCCCTCTCCCCCCAAAATCGTCGCGTCTATTGGGGTGGTGTAGCTGGGGGGTGTATTGCATAGCCGTTTCTTGAATACATGAAGTGTACAACACACTTAATTTATTTTGCTCCCATCTGTGAGATACACAGATCATAGACACTCTCCAAATACATTTTACCTGTTTGAGGGGGGAAGGGGGGGCAACATTGGACACAAAGATCCCCCCTTCAAAAGGGTAAAGTGTTTCCAGGGAGAGTACATGGTCAGTGTATCTCATGGACAAGTGAAAAGTGGAGACGATGTAAAGAAACATTCGTGGACCGTCCATCTATGACAATCAATGATTGACGATCAACAATTTGACTGTCGATAAATAGATGATGATCAACGATGGACGATTGTCAACTCGTAGATGAAATCCACATGTACAAAGACCAGATTGCATAACGGTAACCACATAGTCGGGACCCCATCCCTCCCCCCGAAAAAGAATCTAGTGCATTGGGGTGGTGTTGCTGGGTCGTGTATTACACAACCATTGTGTTAGTACACAAAGTTTACATTATACTCTCAGTGTGTTTTTCACACATCCGTGAGATACACATATCATAGACACTCTCTTAATGCATTCTACCTGTTTTGGGACGGGAGGGGGAGGGAAAAATTGGATCCGGATCCCCCCCTCCCAAACGGTAAAGTGTATTGCAAAAGTGTACATGGTCATTGTATCTTACGGACGTGTGAAAAACACACTTAGTGCATTTGGATATGACATAGAAAAGCACCGGTCGACCATTGATCACTGACAATTAAAATTGACAGTCATCGATTCCATTGTCCACAAATAGATGGCGATCGACGATGGACAATCGTTGACTAGTAGATGACATCCACATGTGCAGAAACCAGACTGCAGAACGGTAACCACGTGGTCGAGACCCTAGTCCCCCTCCCCCCCCCAAAGCGATGAGTGTATTAGGGTGGTGTATCTGGGTCATGTATTGCACGACCGTTTCTTTTTTACACTAAGTGTATAATAGACTTAGTAAATTTTTCAAATGTTCATGAGATACACAGATCATAGACACTCTCCTAAAACACCTCACCTGTTTGGGTGGAGGGGGGAATATGGGAGCCGGTGACCCCCCCCTCCCCAAAAATGGTAAAGTATATTGGGGGAGTGTCTATGGTCACTGCATCTCAAGGACAAGTGAAAAACACACAAAGTGTATTTGGAGACGATGTCAAGAAACAATCGTTCTCTTTTGATCCATGACAGTCGACAATCAACAATCAACAATCTTGATTGTTGACAGATATATGACGACTGATGAAAGATTGACGAGAGGTTTGAGTGGGGGGGGGGAGGCGAGCGAGAATCCCCTCCATGATAGAAGGGAACCTGATTCTAGATGTGCTAGTCTTTTAAGTGGGGAGGTACCAAATTTCCACCTACGATAGAAGGGAACCTGCTGGGCCTCGCTGCCACGGCCCAGCAAGAGCCCGGGCAAGAAAAAAAAAGACCCTCGACCTCGATATGTAACATCATGTCGATTATGTCTTTGTCGAGGTTGGGATCCAATAATAGGCAGTGTAAGTCATTACAGTAGTTGCATCTTTAAGGTCCAAGGAAAAGTGTATGTCCATGTAAGCAAACTGTAAATGGAGCCATGGAAAGCAAAAGCATGGCTATTATTGAGTGTTTAAATTTCTTTGCGAGCCTTCCAAGAATGTTTGTGTGCTCAAGCATACAAGTACATGCATACATGTATGGACATACGTAGAAAAGGAAATTAGTACGTAAATTCCACGAAGGTACCACCAAATTTCTAGAGGCATACATCTGACATATACACTGTATGAAGAGTGTATTGTTTAGTGGTGATTAACCATAAATTCCTAGACAGGGATTGAACTCGGTCCCCCAAAAACTATGACAAGCAATAGATATGCGGGTGTTTCCATCAGCGGTGGAAGCTATTAGTGAGTTGGATAAGGATGGTGGCCCTGGCTTTCCATGCGCTGGACAAGAAAGGGGCGTTTGGGACGACAATATGTAGAGCATGAATATCTTGTGCTTTTCCTTCGTCTTGATGAAAGGTGATTAACTCGAAGTGCCGCATGCTGTAGGTTTTCTTGGATAACATGGGGTATGGTGGTTACGAGTGTAGGTGTGGGGTTACATTTGGGTTGTGTCCATCGTTCCCTCCAGATACAATGGAGGATCGTGGCACGGGTGATATCCTGGATCAATGTTTCTTGTGTGGCAATGGTCAGGCCAAAGAGGAGATTGGGTATGTGGGGATTGAGATTTGGGAAGAAGCCTTAAACGAGGGAATGGAGGCGCATTGTGATTGGCTGGATGCTGTGACATTGGATGAAGAAATATTTTGATCCTTTCAAGCATATCGTAACGTGGATATAGGGGGGACGATGGTGGGGGAGGAAAACAGTAGAGGTTATTTACTTGGATGGATCGGTAAAGGATGCGGAGTATGATGTCTTTAGTTCGAATTCTGAGAGGGGGATTTATGATATTGTTGTGGGTCTGGTTCCAGTGAAAATGAATGTGGGAGAGGGCTCCTCCCAACTTAGTTTGTGTGTTGCAAATGGTTTTTCGGTGCTTCGGAATGTTTTTAGAGAGCAGGAAGATTTGCATCGGTTTCACCAAGAAGACAACTTGGGATGTCTTGTTGGTGAGGTGTGCCAAGGAAAGTTCTTTGCGGACGTACACTGGTGTGATCGTGTGATCCTGGAAAGGTCATGTTGTAGCCCATGGGTGTGGACATAGTTTTCCCATGACGGTATACATGTGTAGGGGTGAGCCCCACACTTGTGTTTTGCCTATGCGTAGCTTAAAGATAATGCCTAGGGGGAGGCCCATGAGGGAGATAAGGGTGACATATGGAGAGTACATGTACATATCTGTTACAAGGGGTGGGTGAGACATGATGGCAACCCAACTGAAGGGGAGATTCTGGCAAAAATCTTCGAGTACCAATTTTTGGCTTCCTCTTTGATCTTGCATAGAGCTTAAAGAAGAGTGTCTATATGAATGACATGCCGGACTTGGATCCCCTGGGTAAGGAAGAGACGCTCTCGTGTGGAAATTCTGAAAGGTTTTGCATCAGAGTTTGGGAGGTGTCTGTTACAAGTCATGTATTCAAGAGTGATAACTAACCAGGTGAGGTTTTGATAGAGGATAGGCAGATTCATAGCAAGAAAATAGGAGACGATTGCAGATCCATTCACTTTGCAAACCACTACGGCTGAAAATCAGAGATCTACACGTTACAACGGTCTGGAGGACTTGGCCAATGTGCGACCACAAAGTTATCCCCGGGCAAGATTTCTTGTACCTGCACAATTCGTAGGTCGACAAGAGTAGTGGAGTACTCTGTCAGCATTAATGGCAGAATATGACACCTGCCTCACATGAAACAACCCACGATGTAGCAATGACTATGGGAAGCAATAGAGGAAGTTACGACGGCCACAAAACATAAAGTGCCAACAGAGTTCATGGAGCTCATCAAAGAGTTCAAAGGGGTTCTTCCCGATGAAATACACCTAGAAGTTCCACCGCAATGTAACATCGACCATCAAATATATCTCAAGCCGGGAAATAGATTGATCTTGAAGGGGATCTATGGAATGAGCGAACAAAAGCTGGCCGGACGAAAAAGGTAGTTGGGTGAGACGCTCGTGCAAGGGTTTATCCGACCCTCCACATCACCCTACGCAGCATTTGAACAATTTGTGAGAACGAAAACACGAGAAATGCAGATGTGTGTGGAAGACCAAGCATCGAACGACATCACCAGCAAGAGCCGCTACCCCCTCCCATGAGTAGATAAGTTATTCAATAAACTCTATGGGCCTTGAATGTTAAACAAAACTGACCAACGTAATGGCTATCATCAGATCGGCATATCTGACAAGGAAGTTGATAAGAGAACCTTCTACACCAGGTACAGGCACTTTGAGTTCACGTTCATGCCATTTGGACTCACAAACACATCTCTAACAGTTGTGGTGGCAATGAACAAAATTTATTGCCCGGACCTCGATGACTTTGTCGTCGTGTATCTTGACGACATCCTAACCTACTTATACTTAAATTCAATCATAATTGTTTCTTCTCTATGTTTTCCAACAAAAACATCCTGTCGTCTATTATTTAGGGTGTACCTAATTCATTTCAATTTTCCTTCCTGTGATTTCCATCATACCTTGTCTCCAGTAACAAGTTCGCACATGATTGTTTTCGTCCGCGGGCTGCAACTTCACCTTGTGTTTGGCTCGTACCTGGAGTTGGACACTAGACTCGTTATGTCAGGGATGTCACACTACTCTGAGACGACATTTTGCGTGCAAAACGGGGTTACACACTCGTTTGACGACACGACCGCGTATCTTTACAGGTTCGATGACAAATTTATGGAGCATGATTTTTCGTTCAACGAATGTTGAAGGGCCACCTAAATAGTTTCATAGTGCAAAACCATGAACGAATTCAAAGATTCCATAGTTAGCGAAAACTCAATGATTAAAATTGTAGATAAGTAGGGTAGTGTTTAGCCGCACCTTGGAGGAGCATAATGGAAATGCTCAAAAAGTTATTGATGTTTTGTAATGAAAGAAAACTCTGAATTTGGAACTCTTAAAGTGCAATTTTGGTCGTTGTTCAATCAAGATTTGGGGATGCATCACCGGCGGGGGTCGAGTCACCATTGACCCAGAAAGGGTGGATGGAGTCGCCAATTGGCCGATTTCCAAAAATGCTTGGGTCGTCCAAGTTTTTTTAGGCTTCTATAACTACTACCATCCAGTCATAGAGGATTATGCCAGGTTGTTAGCACCTCTCTCCGATCTCACCTAGAAAACCACCGAGTGGAATTGGGAGGACGTAGAATGAGAGGTGTTTTTCTCTTTGAGAAACGCTCTGACCTCGGTGCCATCCTTACAATTGGAAGATCCAACGGTGGATTACATCATGGCCACCAATGTGTCCGATCGAGCCATGGAGTTGTTCTCCTCCAAGACAGCGGCGGTGGAGAACAATCGGCCGTGTACATGTCTATAAACCTAGGCTGGCTAGAGCTCAACTACTCAAATAATTGCAGTCCTACACATGTTCAAGACATGGCAATACCACTTGGAATGCCGACAATGCATCGTCCGCACCAACCACCACGCCCTAAAACACCTCAAGATCAAGCCAAATCTAAGGCGTCGACAAACTCGATGGATGGAGTTCTTGAGTCTATCTTCAACTATGACATGAAAAACCGACATTCAAAAACAAATCTGGTGGTTGCTCTAAGTCGACAACCTGATGTAGTGGCTGAGATCAACACGTTGGTCATCAAAGGAGAACCGTATCTCGTGAGGCTATTTGTGAAGGGTTACAAGGAGTTCAGTGGGGACGACAAAACCAAGTTTTGGTTTAACGACCCCTACCAGCGACCGTGATTCACTCGCCAGGTTATCATCCCTCCAAACAAGGAGTTACGACGAATGTTTTTAAAAGAGTACCACAAGACTGGTCTAGGTGGAGACTTTGATGAGGACAAGATGCTCAAGGAGTTGGCAAAATCTTACTGGCGGAACAAAATGCAGACCTACGTGGTGGCATTTTGCAAACCTCGTGACATCTATAAGAGACATAAATCTTATCGCACACGGCCATCTAGCCTACTCCAACCCCTGCCTGTTCAGAGGGAACCATGGGCCAATATCAGAATGGAATTCATGATCGGACTAGCCGCCACTCCCAAGGGGTATGATGCCATCCTCCTCATGGTGGACCAATTTTCCAAAATGTTGCACTTCATCCTGACAACAACCACCATCATTGGAAAAGGAACAGTGCGGTTGTATCTACATTAGATCGTACAGCTGCATGGAGTGCCACGTACCATCATCAATGACAAAGACATCTTCTTCATAAATAGTCTGTTACGAGAATTCCTGACACGCTATGGAAGTTGAATCCAGCTATCAACGACATTCTATCCTCAAACCGACGGGCAAGCAAAACAAACCAACTAAATGCTTGATCAACTCCTCCAAACTTTATAAGAGCCACACAGCACTGACTGCACAGCAAAAAAACCAACCGCCTACTTCGCATACAACTACTCCAATTCCACTGCAATGGGTAAAATACCTTTCGAGATGGTGTACAACATTTCTCGCCACACAGGCTAGATTGTAAAGTCAGAGTAACATTTTCGCAGCTGGCATCTACTACCGAGACTTTGCCTGAATCTAGGAGTAAACACGACAGCCCTTGAGAAGACACAAGGAGATATGAAACGGGGAGCCACCCAACATTACAGTGATGACATGTTCAGTGTTGGCGTTTGTGTCCTCCTCAGCTTGGTGAATATCAAAGCTCAAACCTCGCTTGTTGGGACCATTTGAGATAAAGCGAATGAAAACCCCAGTTGTTGCTCAACTTTGTCTCCTTGACAACATGGAAAACCACCCCGTCTTCCACATTAGCAAGCTCAAGCACTACAAAAAAATTTGACTTTTGATTTTGGGGAAATGTTCACTGGTTCTCAAGCACGAGTAATGATTTCCCCATCAGAGACATTGGAACCCCACCACCTGCACAAGTGGATGGGGTTATGGAGTACGTGATTGAATGTATCCTTGGATATCGACACTTTGGAAAAATGACCAAGTATCCGGTCAAGTGGCACGGCTACAACGTTGTGTACAATAAATGGGATTCCTACACCAAGCTCTGAGATGTCGATTATCTTATCGACAACTACTGGTATCGTCACCGGCCTACGTCTGCTAGCATGCTGAGACGTCGCGGCTAAAATGGGAGGAAGTGTCACAAACCATATCGATGTTTTGATACTTTTTGGTTGACTTCTTGACGATGCTCGAATTTTACAAAAACAGCGTCGAGATATTCTTGAAGCCCCCCAACTTCTCGGCAGAGCTTCTCAAATCCGCAACTCATGGAGTGACCTCACATGCATCACTCAACTCGGACATCGATGACCCAAATCATGCCTCATTCCTATTCTTGTCATTGTATACATGTGCTTGACACACCCAACACTTGTTGTCAAAGTTAACTCATTGCTTAACACAAATATTCCATTTGTCCGAAAGTCCCGAGCTGTCTTTTGTCCCGCACCTCATCCTTGTGAACCACATACATGCACTCCACCTAGCACCTAGACACTCCATGGGCTGAAAGGGAACTTACCAGTGTTATGCTCAACATAATGTTGATGGTCAAAGGGATGAGGTACGAAGTAGAAGACGAATCAAGGAACGGACAGGATTGGTGTTACGTTGGACAGGATGTAGGTGGTTCACAAGGATTAGGTGCGGGGTAAATGGCGTCTCAAGGCTTTGGAAGATGGATAATTTTTCTTAAGCAGTAGGTGTACTTCGACGAGGAATGTGGAGTGAGTCAATCTCATATGTACAATGACGGGAATTAGAATGAAGAATGTGTTGGGTTCTTGGCTCTTGAGCCGAGCGACACGTGCGAGGTCACGTCGTCAGTGGCTCCTTTGGGAAGCTCCACTGAGAAGTCAGTGGACTCTGACAATACCAAGACAAAGTTTTTTAAATTCCAATGCTATCGACAAGTCGACCAGAAAACATAAAAAAGTTGATATGGTTCGTGAGAATTCTCTTGACCATTATGGAACTTGGTCGAAGTAATCAAAATCTTTTGGAATGGAACACCAAAATTCAGGGGAGGTGGCCAAACTTCCCTTAGACGAGTAGCGTACAAATCCTACGATTGTCATGTGGTGGACCACAAATGTAATGACCAAAATGCCCACTTGTGGAGTTTAGAAATGTGTGCGTCAAGGGTGCAACACTTCCCTCCCTTTTGGCCACAAAATCCTGGCACACTAGCAGACATAAGCCGATGACGATGGTAGTTGCAGCCGTTGATCAGGATTGATGTCTTGGAGGTTGTCGTAGGACTTCCATACATTGTGAGGAGCATCTTCGCCGAGCCACTTGACCAGATACTCGATCGCTTTTCCAACATGTTGATACTCAAGGATGTATTTGATAACATCTTGTATATTCCTGTCCGCTTGTACAAGAGGCGGTGATTCAATGTCTATACTAGGAAAATTTGTGTTGGGGTCCCCGTAGTGCTTGAGCTGTTGGTTATGGGTGAAAGACATCCAAGTAACCTCTTGAATTTGCTCACACACACATTATCACTGTAGGTGATTGACGTGGAGTAAAGCTCTTGCGTGCAACATGGTGGCACACCACGGAGCCTACAGCGGTGACTCCATAACCAAGTGCTCAAGTGGTGGTCAAAGCACCAACACCACATTGATAGGAAGCTTCCTTGTAGTGATGAAAGCATACGTGCTTTTTACTCTTGCAACTTAGCACAGGGCGCACATTATCACATGTATGCATGTATTCACATACGCTAGTGGTTGACGTGTTTTGAGTCTCTCTTTCTCATGCATGCACTAGACAAGTGATCCCAGGTTGCTAATCCTTCAAGACCACATGCTTGGTTTCTATTGGTGTGTGAAAGATCATCTGGAGCTTGTTAGCTCCAGGATTTGGTTCGATCCTTGGGTGGCATACGGATCCCATGACAATAGCCTCACATAAGTGGCCCAGTCTTCTAGAACATATCACTTTGCTCCCTCGTGACTAAACTTACCTGATTCTTTGGTTGCACTCTACGTCCCGATCCATGGCGTCACATTGTCTCTCGTGATTATCTTCCTTGCTTTCTCACCCTAGTAACCAACGCTACCTACTGGTATCAGAGCTACAAGGGCCAAGCCTTCATCTCACTAGATCATGAACCTAGTCCTATCTGGTTACCTCCACACAACATCCATGACGGCAATCTTGTTGATATTGTGCGCAAGTGCATCGCAATCATGTTGGTGCCCAAGTCACTAGGCATCATTACTGACAAAGACGCCTCCACACATCGCTAAGATAGCATCCAAAAGCTGTTGATTTTTCATTGGCACCGGTGGTAGCAACCGCACTGGGCCATCACAGCCACCGTGGGCGCGACCCTCTCTTTGGTCCATGGAGCCACACCGCCCGTCCGGTTGCAAGAGCTTTTTCCTACTGCTGCTCTCATCTTGTGCCAACTGTAGCCGCCGCATTCAACAACCATGGCTGCCACAATTACGACCTTCATGCCGATAAGTTTTGTAGCTATAGCAACCGTGGAATCGATTGCGACTTGCCACTACCAACTGCAGCCGCATTGAAGCACCAAAGCTGCCTCGATCATGGTATACTTACCACGAACTGCAAATGTAGTAGCAACCGTAACATTCATTGATGCCTTCCCCAAATCTTGGCCTTTCCAGCTTGCACGGTCTGAAAACACCCATAGAGTCTCTCTTGGAAGAAGTGGCAGCAACGCTAGCTATAGCAAGAGTATAAATGCTCTTTGCATCCACAACCTCCATGTTGAGCTGCTACCTTGCAACATAACACAACACTTGACAAGCTTGTAAGAGAATCCATCCCAAACTTGCCCACGGCCGTGCATGAGCACAAATGCATTGACAATAAGGTAATTCACGTGATTCACTTACTCAAGTCCACATCTTGTGGATACGTGTAAATTCGGCTCGCACATTCTGGTCTTTAAATTTTGCTTGGTTGAAATCCTCCACTAAAGGTACTACAAGTGTGATTAGCCTCTTTACTTTGATAGTATTTTGCTGAGTCACTGCATAACACAACTCTTTCATAGTTTTTGGTGTCGCCACCACTAACCATGTTTGATCATGCATCTTGTGCCAAGGTACAAGCTTTTGTGGACAACGTCGGTCATCAAGTGCAGAGTGAGGTGCAAGTACAGGGAACAAACCGATGAAAATCTTGAACTCGTCAAACTCTAGATTGTTTTACATTCTTGTATGAAAAAAATATCATGTAGTGGCACTCTATTTGACCCTTGAGTGATCTCAACTAACGTCACTTGGGGGTAGGAAAAACTCGAACCACGCCCTTGTCCGTTTCCACGGCTGGGCCCATTGTCTAGGTAGCGGTCATGTCAACGACCCAGTCCGTGGCTTCTTGCTACACCATCACCACGAGGTGCCGTAGCTCTGGCTAATTTCAAGGCTTTTTTCCCACCACCACTAGCCTTAGGAACTGAGCCATAAAGTGGCCAGGATGCTTGTAGTTGTGGCAGATTCCATTACGGAAGGTTGTTGTGATGTTCACGTGTTGCCTGTAGTTTGTCGTTGTCATAGCTGTGCTTGTGGTTGGGAGCCTCGTATCCACCAACCTTCTTGACTCAAGGATTTGCAAGATCCTTGCTTTTGACCTCACCTTGCTACCTCGCTGCACCCCCAACCCCTACAACATCCATGCACAATTTGCGGCCTTGTTATGCGCACCCGTTTGGCCATGTATCTCAATAGTACTTTGGGTTTGCCGAATTCACTTTACTCATGTATTCGTGGAACATCCCCCGGCTTGTCCCAGCCTATCCGGTTGCCGTTGCGGTGGCCTTGTCCTTCAACTTCTTGCTGGTTACATCATCACGCAATTACTCTGGTAGCACGCACTCCGGGTACTTGAAGATGAGGGTCCCATCGCCCTCAATGGAGCTTTCAGCTTCTTCCACAAGTACAATAAACTCGCTAAAGTAGGCCTTGTACAACCTACCCACCTACCTCAATTCCTTTACTGTGTGGAAGGCGCATCATGCCTCTTCGCATTATGTGCACGTCTTGCGCATGATTGTGCAAAAATACTACGAAGGCATGGACTGTCACTTAGGGGTGTGGTTTCTTCTCACCCTACTCTTTGACCACTTGAGTAGCTCCTCTTCAAGTTCCGTCGTGGCAAGGTCACCCAAGTAACCAAGTGGAGCCTTGTGCACACATAGAACGTGCCCCGTGCAATTCAGTCAATTGGTCAACTTCTTGCCCTTCTTGAAAATTTCCACATCGTGGAGGAAGGACTTGTTTATGAGAGCCCTCGATGTCCTCAAGGTAGGCAAGTCATTACTTCTACTAACAACCGCATCAGCACCTTTGGTCCATTGCGATCTCTACTGCATCTAAACGTGGATAACACTATACAACACCTTATCGAGGCCGTTGTACTTCCAAACTAAATCTTGAGCGGACTGATGCTGTAACTAGCAATCATGGTCAAGATTTATGATGCTCTACCAAACATGGGCTAGTACTTTCATGATCGCAAACTTAACCTCTGATTTTGTCAAAACGTTGGCGATAGCCTCAATGGCCTTACCCTGTCTATGCACCTTCACCCACTAAAGGAGGGTATGATTTGCATACATGCCTCAGGGGAGTCCCGCCTGCCGGTTGAAGCTATCATCAACGACATTGATTAAGTGGGCAAGGGAATTTCCCATCATAGCCACATCATTAGAACGCAGATCCATTCCCAATCCTTAGGCGGGTGTTGCACCTCCACCGTTGGTACCAATCTCAAGGTACCCTGCCGCCTTGGTAGCCAACTCAGCTAGCCTCCGGCGGTTGTCGTAAATGACCTTTGTGACAGCATTGTCCGGCTCGTGCTCGCGAGAAACATCAGTGTGACTATTTCGATGCCTTTGGTGCTGTCGGCAACCTCATTGCATATGGTAGCTTCAAGCAATCCGGAGGATGTCTTGCCCCTCTCGAGCGATCTGCTCGAGTTTGTCACATGACGATGGCCATGATCGTGATCCTCATTGCCTTTACCATCGTCAATATTGTACTCTTTGTCGCGGTCCACACTTGGGTGGTCCTCCTCAAGCGCGTCCTCCGTTGCATGGGATTCATCCATGTGTACGGCAATGTGCTCGTCAAGCAACTCTTCTGCGTTTGCATGTTTCTCTATGTCGCCACACTTTGCGAGGGTTACCTTCAATAGTACGGTTGCCTTTGGCTTGGCAATCGTGTTTTCCACGGCGGCTCCCAAGATTTGGATTCCGTCCAGGGCCGTCACTACCTTGCCCTTATTGTTCTTGGACTTTCGTGCACTTGCCATTATGTCGTTTGTGCAACTAGCACGTGAAGACCATTGTGAAGGTCACCCTACAAATTGAGAGAAGTGTTGCCTCCCAAATTATCCTTGCTCTCACAATCCATGAGATAATGATAAATTTCACTTTCATTCTTACAAGCCGCCATGGTCGGCACAACTACGTGGTAGAACAACACTCTTGTTCTGGGACACCACGGTCGACATAATTATGTTCATTTTGAAACTAGTCTTCCAAAATCCTGACTCACAGAACTAGGCAGTAGCTAAACTCTAGAAAAACCAAAATTTGCAACTGAAGAAAATGACAAGAGTTGTGAGTACAACTCACAAAACAAGGAAAAGAGGAGGAGGCATTACTATAACAAGAATTGGTACCTTTTTTCCTCTATCTTCCCTATCTCTTTTCTTCTTGTCCTCTTGTCATCCTTGACCTCCTCTTCATGTCCCTTGAATCATGTTGTATCTCTTGGCAACATCACCCTTGACTCGGTGGAGTTGAGGAAGCCGCCAGAATTCTTCAAGGTGGCGTCCTCCTTCTTTTGATGGTGCTCTCGTAGTGTGAGAATCCCTAGTCTTTAGAAAGATTGATGTCTATTTCTTGGTTGAAAGAGGAACGAGGGAGTCTTAAGAAGAAGGAAAACGTTGGTGGTTTTGGGGTGAATACTCCCCATCCCACCTAAAAAAATCCACCTAGCCCATTGGGGAGGAGGAGAAGCTTAGAGGATTTGGAAGAGAAAAGCAAAGCTCCTCAAGAGCCTTTCAACACACTTTACATTGCTTGAAATAGTTGATTCTTAAAGCCGTACTCTCCTGTGGTATTCTTGTTGTTACTGAAGCTGTCATCAGCATTTGATACCTCTTATGCTACCGGAACCGTTGCACACTTGATCGCATGGGTCATCGTGCTAAAGAAATCCACTATTATGTGTGAAGTCTCTAACTCCTACACTGAGGTCATTGTTGGAGTTTGCAATATTGCGTTCAGAGCTCAATCGAGGGATTATCTCTTCTGCATCACCCTGGGGGAAATCATGACCAATAAGCTGGGAGACTCGAATTTCTCAAGCCTTCGGAGGCCCATTTCCACTTTTACCTCACCCCTTGTTTCGGGTCTGAAACGAGAAGGGAATTATCTTGATCTCGTGAATTTGCATTTTCCAGTTTTGAAACTTGAAGTTCAACCTCAACAAACTCAAGTTTTTTTTTTCTCGTCGGCACAAAATCATCCCGCGCAAGGAACGGTCGGCAATTTTACACCAATTTCCCTCGCACGTCCCTTCCTTTAGCTCGCTCACCCAAATCTCGCATCTTTACTTGCTCTTGTGGGCAAGGAGGGAAAGTGAGGGGGAAGGCACAAGGCCGAGAGCCTCGCCCTCAAGAACCTTGTTGCATCTTAATCGCCAATCAAGCAAAGAGCTCAATTGGTGGCTGGTGGCTTGTCTACGGGTGGCTGGCCGGTCACCTGGAAGACAGCCGGCCATCAATCTGGCTGGTCACCTGGTCGAGTGCCGGTCATCCACATACATGGTTGATGGAGGGCCAATCACGCACTGGTTTTTGAGTGCGCTCTAATAGTGCGCTAGCACTAGGGAAGGGCACTAAAGTTATAGTCTACGTAAATTGTGTTTGTAAACATCGAGTATGTACATAGACTAGCCCCACGTACATGACCCCCCCATAGGGGTGGGGGTCTAGTTTTCCATATAAGATGAAATCACACACTGAGTGGATTATCAGTGTGTTTTTGTATGGGGAACGAGCACACTGCCCTCTTGTACTAGCCCGACGCACTGGACTCCCTCAGAAGGGGGGTCCAGTTTTCCATGCACGACAAAATCACGTAGTGAGTGTGTGATTAGTGTACTTTTGTATGGGGAATGGGCACACTTCCATCATACACTAGCTCCACGCACTGGACCCCCTCATAGGGGAGGAGCTCTAGTTTTCCATATACGATGAAATCATGCACTGAGTGCGTGATCCGTGTATTTTTGTGTGGGGAACGAGCGCATTGCCCTCATACACTAGCCCCACGCACTAAAACCCCCCATAGGGCTAGGGATCTAGTTTTCCATGTAGAATAAAATCACGCACTGTGTGCGCGATCATTGTACTTTTGTGGGGGGAACGAGTGCACTACACTCATACACTAGCCCCACGCACTAAAACCCCCCATAGGGCTAGGGATCTAGTTTTCCATGTAGAATAAAATCACGCACTGTGTGCGCGATCATTGTACTTTTGTGGGGGGAACGAGTGCACTACACTCATACACTAGCCCCATGCACTGGACTCCCCATAAGGGTGGGGGTCTAGTTTTCCATATACGATGAAATCATGCACTAAGTGCATGATTAGTGTACTTTTGTGTGAAGAATAAGCACACTTCCCTCACACACTAGCCCCACGCACTGGACTCCCCCATAGGGGAAGAGGTTCAGTTTTTTATATAGGACAAAATCACACACTGAGTGTGTGATCACTATATTTTTGTGTGGGGAACGAGCGCGCTGTCCTCATACCCTAGCCCCACAAGTTGGACCCCCCCATAGAGGAGGGGGTCCAATTTTCCATATAGGACAAAATCACGCACTGAGTACGTGATCAGTGTATTTCTGTGCGGGGAACGAGCGCACTAGCCTCACACACTAGTCCCACGCGCTATATCCCCCCCATAGGTGTAGGAGTCCAGTTTTCCATGTAGGATAAAATCACGCACTGAGTGCATGATCTGTGTACTTTTATGTGGGGAACAAGCGCACTAAACTCATACACTAGCCCAACGTACTAGACTCCCCTATAGGGGTGGGGTTCCCGTTTTCCATATAGGATAAAATCACACATTGAGTGTGTGAGCAGTGTACTTTTGTGTGGGGAACGAGCGCACTTCCCTCATACACTAGCCCCATGCACCAGACCCCAACATAGGGGTGGGAGTCTAGTTTTCTATATGGGATGAAATCACACACTGAGTGCATGATTAGTGTACTTTTGTGTGGAAAAGGAGCACACTACACTCATACACTAGCCCCATGCACCAGACCCCAACATAGGGGTGGGAGTCTAGTTTTCTATATGGGATGAAATCACACACTGAGTGCATGATTAGTGTACTTTTGTGTGGAAAAGGAGCACACTACACTCATACACTAGCCCCATGCACTGGACCCCCAAAAGGGGTGGGGGGTCGAGCTTTCCATATAGGACAAAATCACACACTAGACGGGTGCACTTTGAAACTGGTGCAGAAAAAGGCCCCGATTAACCATACCTTGCCATCCAACTGGCCGGCCAGTTGCCAGCGGGTGGCTTGGCACCGTCTTCCACTCGCAATAGCGAGGGGTGGCTGGAGGCCACTCCCTTGCAATCGCGAGGTGGGAGGGCCGAACAGGTCCTCCCGCTATAGGCGACCTTGCAAGCAGCCTTGTAATCATTTAACTTTTTTTTATCACATTCATTCAAAGTGATGTCACGCTGGCTTGTAGCCGCAAATCATACAAGACAAGAAAATCCTCACTTCAAACCATCATTAGTTTTAAAAGGCTACCGCCATCAGTCACGCTTAAAGAAACATTCTGACATTTCCTCAAGCTCTCGGGCCACGATCACCCTGGCGTCATAACTACCATCCAGTCATTCAAATCAGAGTAAGACTTCCATTACTGTGGTTAGGTTGGCGTCTTGGGTTGGCCTTAAACCAGGTGGGTTTGGATTTAGAGAGTATCGAGGAGCACAACACCTCTTATAAGGACATAACAATAAATGGGATAAATCCGTGAATCTCTCCCACATAGAATCAAAACCAGAACCGGATGGTTTTCATTTGGGGCCCATCTTTCTTGTAAACTGACCTTCTTCTAAGCTCGTGCACTCTGTTAACCCTACGGCTCACATGTTTGCACCTTTATGGCCCTCACAAGTGTCAAGATGTTGCAAAAGGAGCTTCTTACCTTGTTGTTCTTGGAAGCGAGGGGGGTAGGCCTCGCGCCGGGTCAAGTTGTTTCAAAAGTTCATTCACATGAACTGACCTAGAGATACCGTTTCCAAGCTGGTTGTTCCAAACTACGTATGCAAGGCATTTTCTAAACGCACAGATGTGAACCAGGGCAAAAGAAGTTGAGACAATGAAATAAGATTGTCAGGCATCTTTGATAAACATTTTTACTGTCACAATGTTATTGCTATTCATTTGTAAAGCCATGAAAACTTCTAGAAGATTAAAATCCCACATAAATTTGTGATGTAACTCACGTAATATGCTTCTAAATATTGCCTTTAAGTTATGAAGAAGTAACATTATTTTGAAATCCAAACAAGACTTCCATTGATGCATTTGTGAGTTGTTTTTGTTATGGTGTACTTTACTTTATTGCATGTACCTTTGTACAATTGTGAAAAGATTAAATTGTTAACATGGGCACTGTATGATATTCATAACAATCAGGTACAAGAGGTTTCTAGTACAGCAAAATACTCATGAAATATAGAATGATAATTTGCTTTCTGGGTGAAAACAAAACCTCATTGAACGTATGTAAAAAACATTGTTGTACTGTTTTGTAATGATTGAACCAACCCTTCCGCCAAGTTTGATCCCATCTTTGATACGGAATCACGGCCGGCATTCCTCCTGAACCAACGGTGCTGTTGCGAGTCCTCATCAACCAGAAAGGCTTATTCTGGAAGTGCTCTGCTCCTGGATAGGTGTAGGTGAGCGGCTCATGGCTATGGTGATTCCCCGGTATCCTGGCTATTAGTTTCATTGAGTGGCAAAAACTCAAGTAGTCGCATTTTATTTAATCAGGAATTAATATTCTGTGGGTTGTTACAAACAAGACAAGTCTGATGACTTGAATATTGGAATGTAGTTGACTAATTAGAGCCCTTGAAACAAGTAGCTGAGAAATAAGAAGTCGACCCTAAGGTGAAGAAAGAACTGGAATGTAGAAAAAACATTAAAATTAGTTAAATCAAAGTCCCAAAAGACCATAACACAAGTCATTTTACATCCTCTTTGCAAGGCGTGTCAAACGTATTCGCTGATTTATGTGTACAAATGAATTATTTTTTGCGCAATTGGAAGTTAGTTCCTTTTTTCTTTGTTTCTGTTTAGAAGGATAGTCATGTTGAAGTTGGATTGAAGGATCTCAGCCACATATGGTTTTTCTTTGATCCTATGTTCCTTGGTATCGGCCTTTTTAATTGGCGTCTTACACAGGTAAATGTTGGGATAATACTCGTTGACTAATTTGCATTTTGAACTCTGCATAAACTAGACATCAAAATGCGTCCTTTAGTATACGATGGCAAAATAGGCTCATGCAGGTAGGTGTGTGGCGTTTACAGTGTAGCACAAATACATTTTCCCTTCTTTTATTGAAACATTTATTCTTCACAAAATCAATGATATTTGGGATGAAAGCAAAGTTTGCGGTCTTTGAAGTAGTAAACATTCACGAACCTATCTTCTGATCTATCTATCTTCTCATTTGCATTGTACAATGAAGCATTTTTCATTGTTCTTGTGTCTGAAATATCCAACATGGTTTCATACATTTCTCATGAAATGCATGTGGAATGTGTGCCACGTAAAAAGTAGTAGTCAAATTGTCTTTTACAGCTCTTCACGAACAATTTCATTTCTGAGAACCAATTCGACTATGGTGGATAGATTATTTTCCAATTTAAGATTAACTTGACAAGTTCAAAGCTAATACAAGGAATAATCAAAGCTTACTGTTTTTGCTTAGTTACATGTGGAAATGCCAAAAAAACAAATTGAGTAATTCAAATTTTACATTGATGTGAGGTTCCATAGTTTTTACCAACATGAAGATTTCACATGAGTTTTATTGTAATGTGATCAGTTCAACATAGCATAAAAGGGGCTTAGGTGAGCTTGGAAAAGTTTGCGTTGTAAAACTCAAAGACCGCCTTCCTCACGGGATTGGTCTTTTCGTTGCCAGAGTTATCATGGCTCGCCATGTTGATGTTAGGCGTGGCGAGCCACATCAATAAGCTATGTTGATGTTTCTTTACTAAGTTATGATTTATATATAATTTATAACTATTTGTGTATATTGTTAGGAAGAACGGTGGAAACTTTTGGACCGTAGTTTCTTTTGAGATGGTCGTTTGGATTTGATTTCCACTATTTGCTTCACGTGCTTGCGTCAAGCTTGATGCAACCTCATTATGTCAATCACAAAACAATGTCCATGGACTGTTGCAGCCAAGTAATGATTGCGGCAGTCATTTTTTTTATTGTAATATTATTTACTTTTTGCTCCAAAAGTTTATTGTGTTATATTGCCCCCCCCCTAAGGTATGAATTATCCTCCATTTGGTTTTCTCTTTTGTGAAGAGGTAGTTTGTACACGGCCATCTATCATTGATGATGAGGGTGCCAATCCTTGCAGAGGATAACATCATGATTCGGCACATTTCAAAATTAAGAGATTGTTCAACTTTTAAAGACAATAAAATGGCCACCCTTCCTCCCTTTTTACATGAAGCGACCCCGCGACAGGTGCCTAGGCTTCCAAGTGAGAGCCTATTAGGAGTAAACCAAAGATCAGCCTGAGGGCCAGTGTCGGTATCCTCTCAAGGTGATTTATGCCAGGCTGGTACCTCCAAGCGCACGCCTTTTCACACGGGCAGCCAGTTCCTCCCAATACTTTGCATTTGTTACTCTTGGCACTCGTGACTGTGGCTCCAAAGTGTTGTGGTCAGGTCCACTAATGGCCTTGTGGACGAGGTACTCCTTAACTAGTCGTGTGTGCAAATTTCTCTCACGGTGTTGGAGTATATGACGCACCTCACAATAGCCTTTTGCGGTGAGGAGAGCAAGAGGGGTTGGCTTAACAAACCCCTCTGTTATGTAGGGTGTAAGGAGACTCACGTGAAAGGTATCATGGATGCGCATGGCTGGCGAGAGGGCCAACCGATTGGCAACACCTCTCAACTTCTATGTAAACCGTGAAGGGTCTTAGCCATTGCGCTAACATTTTTCATACACCCGTTGTTTTTAGACGAACATTCCATGTGCTTAAAAGCACACAATCTCCAATGGAGAATGTCAAATCACCATTTGTGTGGTCTTTTTGGCACATTTGTGCTGCATATAAATGGACCTTGGCATCCCTCCAAAGGGAGTCCATGCGCTCGACAAAGGCCGGGGCAAAGGGCAGCTCATCACCGCCGCCCCCCCACTTCACCAATGAAGCGGGTAGCACCAGATGCTGACCGTGGTAAGGAAGAATGGAGTTAAACTAATCGATTCGTTAACCACATTGTTCACACCAAACTTGACTTAGGCCAAATCGTTGTCCTAGTCCTCCATTATTAAGTTTATGTACATGCGGAGCATCTCCTGGAGCGAGCAATTCATGCACTTGATTTGCCCATCAATTTGGGGATGAAATGCCAAGGACATGCTTTGTCGCGTTCAAAACCGTTCCTGTAATGCAAGCCAAAATTGGCTGGCAAAGTATGGGTCACAGTTGGAGATGATGCGGATGGGTAAGCTATGATACTTGATGACGCCTTCGTAGAAAAGCTAGGCAATCTCTTTTGTTTTGACGCGAGTTGTTGTGGGCATACTTGTTGCCCTGTTCACATGGAACAAGATGATATCGTGGAATTTTTTGGTCTCTGTGAGTCCGATGGTGAAATCCATGCACACCGACTCCCATGGGGTGCCAGTGAGCTATAGAGGTAAGAGGAGCCTTAAGGTGCCTTGTTTGAAGCCTTATTGCAAAGGCTCAAATCACACTCCATGTAGCACTTCTTGATGTGACAGCTCCATGCTAGCCACAAGTAGTGTTGAGCCAGAGCATGTCATGTTTTCTTTGATCCGATGTGACCTCAGGAGGGAGGATTGTGAAACTCAATCATGATCTATTGTCGCAAGTTGTTGACATCCTTGACAACCACCTCCTCGCTATGCCAGTATAACCCTACAGCCTCCATGAGGCCATGGCGTTCAATGCACTTTGGCTCGGTGAACCAGTGGTTCAAAGTGTGCCTGAATACATGTTTTGAAAGGGATCACACTAACCAGCGATTGTGAGGGTGGGCAGAGTGGGTTTGTGTGCAATGTTGTATACGCCGCAATGGCAAAAATGTGCAAATTTGTGATCTCATTATTTGCTGAACATGAGGCTCACATGTGTTGGGTTTTTACTCAATGTGTCTACCACGCTAGCCCGCCTTGGTTTGTACTACCAAGTGAATGTGAAGCAACTCAAGTATTCACTCCACTGTGCCTGTCGTCGTGAAAGGTTTGGTTGCATTTGAAATTACGTGAGAAGGTTGTGGTTTGTGACCATCGTGATTTGTCCCTTGTCACCTTCAAGATAACAGCAGCATACTTTGTAAGCATGCACAATTGGTCCTGCGCCTTGGCACGCGCCATGACCATGTTTTTTTCCTTACTATTGTCCTTGTTATTGCTCTGGTCACATTGGGGACAGTCGTGCCCAATGTGCCTATGTTGGTGGCAGCATCTACATATGATAGAGGCACGAGAGTTGTTTTGTGGAGCGTCTTGGCAGAACTTCTTAGAGGGCTCAGGTGTTGCCTCTGATGCACACTTTGGTGCGTTGTGTGTTGGCGTTGGCAGCACCTCACGCCTCGGCCTGCTTTCACATGTGTTGCAATCCAGATTGCAAGAGTTTTGCTTGTATACCTTGTATACAAATGTGGTTTGTGTGTGTAAGGACTTCCACTCCTTGCCATTGTCGTGACGGCACAAGAATCACACCTTAGGGCAGGTTAAACCACTTTAAAAGAGGTCAATCTTGGCACGCTCTATCGCGTGGCTACATTAGACCTTTGTTACAGTCTTTAGAAATGCCTCAGCATAACGCTCCACCGACATGATTCTATGCACAAAGCTTTCAAGATCCTTCTTTGCCTTCTACGATTCAGTAGGCTTCGAGTACAACTCACGCATCAGTTTGTAATACTCCTCCCAAGTGGGGCCCAAGTGTTGCTGCTTCTACTTTTAGAGCTCTGTCACCTTCTCAAACAACTTTGGCTTCAAGAAAGCATGCCCTATGCGCCCCACTCCTCTTCATTTATCCAAGTAAGGCAAAGGTGCCTCTAAAGAATCATCAGAAACATGTTGACGTTCCACATACCGTTGTAGCGATCAGTCGGCTGAAGAATAACATGGCTGCCAGTCTTGACTTCCTTCTAAGCCCCAGTTGGTACTTCACGAGCATGTGGTGCAAATGCGTTTACATTTAGGCAAGGATAATGATCAACGAGAGGAGCTCAACCCGAATAGAGAACACTTGCACGTTTATTTCCCGCACTTTTGCGCTTGCTACACTAAAAAATCTATCCCAACTCCACCTCGGCAACGTCACGCATTGCATCGACTGCTGCGTTGAGCATAACATGCTAGTTTTTGGCTTTCTTGGCAATGAGTTCCTCGATTGCCTACTTTGCCACCTTTGCACGGTGGTTGGGGGCCGCAACCTCACACATCATCTTCGTGTTCTCTTTGTACAAGTTCTCATTCATCCATTGCACGAGGAATGATCGCTCATGAAGCATGACATGCACCATGTCACCATCGTATGCGAGAGCACTCATGAAGGTCATGGCCCACATGAAATCATCAAGAGGGAGGAGGGCACACTGATGGAAAAGTTGTTCATTGACGTTCAGGCAATGCTCGACGCTATCAAGCGCACGCTGCGCTACCGCCAAACTTGGCCGGCTCCAAGGGTGGGCTGGCTCCCCTTCCACCAAAACAAGAGCATGCCCCTCATCTTCCACGTGGTCGGATGTGCATTCCGCTAGGTTAGCGCCTACTTTAGGTTCTTTCTACATGGAGTTGCCCGCCTCACTACTCTTGCTAGCTGTGTCATGTGCGTCAGGTTTTTCATCAGGTTCGCGATCCACATTAATGACCACGTGATCCACTAGCTCCAACAATTCATCTCCATGCATGTCTTCTTTGGCAACCTTGTCAAGGTTGTCACCATCAGGAACCCCTCCTCTTTTGCAAAAGTGATCAGGGTGGGCTTTACCACTTTGATGAAACCGAGCTCGACGGCAAGCAACCAAATGTTTCGATCGCCTTGTCAAGGGGCCATGACGGGTGTCTTGCGCTATTGTCCATGCTTTGGAGATGATGGCGCTCTACCCTCTTGGCGACTCCAGGTGAGCACTTCCCCCTTTAGTGGTCACCTCTTGGTGCGACTTCACTAGGTGGGCACCAGGCGATAATGTCGCACGACGCTCCTTGGATGCGTATGGTGTGTATTCTTTGGATTGACGGGGGCTGGTACTTAGAGCATGCCACAAGAGCGCAAAGAGTCTGATCCCAAGGTTGGCCATCCTCATGGCAAGGCCTTGCTTTGGCCCTCTCACGCTCCAACCTCTTCCTCAAACCCACTCTTCCTTCTTCCACCCTTTCTTTCTCTCTTGTTTTTTTAACTGGGTGGAGGACAAACTACTAGACTATGTGTGCCTTGCTTCCAGCTCGTTGTGGTCCAAGGTGGCTCGAAGCCAGACCTCATTCACTTTCTTCTTTCAGGTAACAAGGGAAAGGAAAGAAAATGTTACTTAGCACCAAATGTCTGATTCAAGTCATAAAGTCGCACGTTGGAGAAATAATTGTAAACTAGACTGGATATTGCATGCTAGAAATCATTTTCTTTCAATAGCTATAGGATGACTGTAAAATGGTGAAATAAAGTGGCATGAAGAGGTAGTAGTCAATTATAGGGATCCAACAAAAAGTGGTGCTGAAAACAAAGGACTGGAGGCTAACGTATGGCTCTTCGTACTCCTTTCTCCCCTTTTAGAACCCAGGACTGATGGGTGTTTGGTTCTTCCTGAATTGGGCGCCTATAAAAAAATGGTTTGAGGCTCCTGAATCACCCCTTGTGTCTCCCTCATTGCTTTAACAAGAGGGTGATGTGGCAGCTTGCTGGTCTTAGTAGGCTTTTGTGAGAGTAGAAGAGTGAAGAAGTAGGTTTGGATGGTGGAGGTGGTATGTGTCTGCATAGAGGGGGTGGAAGTTGGGCACCTGTGGGTGGCGTTCTACATGCACCACCACGAGGTCATGTGCTGCTCGTTGATCAAGTCACCACTCCTTGCGGTGTGTGAGGAATTTCACTATAGAGTGGAGACGAGTAGGATGTCTACGTGTTAACACATATCTGATGCCAATGAAACGCATACGCGTGAACTTAGTGTAAAAAAGTTTTAGGCGGTCTCAAAAAAGTTTGCATTGTAAAAGTGAATGACTTTCCTGCTTGTCGGAGTGGCCTTTCCTTGCGCAAGCTGTCATGGCTTGCCATGTCTTTCAAAGCTATGTTGATGTTTCTTTATGAAATAATCATTTTTTTATTTGCAATCATTCATGCATTCCGTTAGAAAAAACAAAGGAACCTTCGTGACCGTTACTTCCGTTGAGATGGTCAGTTGGATTCGATTTCCACTATTTACTTCACACGCTTTCGTCAAGCTTGACACAAACTCATGGTGTCCGTCGCAGAATCGTGTCCATGGGCTGTTGCAATCAGGTAATGATTGCGACAGTATTTCTGAACTGTAAAATCTTATGTTTTATTGCAAAGGTTTCTTGTTTTACATTCGTCCATTATGAATACATTAAGTTTTGGAATACAAGTTAAACATTGCATGTAAGTGGAACAAGAATCATTTTCCACAAAAAATTTGATTAATGATAAGTTATATTCAATGAAAAGATTTCGAAACCATGTAATTTATTTAATGAAAAGTGAAACTGAAATCGGCACAACCATTTTTCTTTGTTTTTTTTTCCCCTTCAACTCTTTTGGCCCAGGTTGACGTCTCTTAGCTCCTTGCCCAAGTAGTTTGGAAATAAACATTCTCAAATAGGTACATGTAAGGATTACCCACAAAATTTGAATGTGTTCATGCCGTACCCAGTGTTTGGAATAATAAATCTCCTTTACCTGGCATTTAGAAGAATAAGACTCCCCTACCTGGCATTAAAAAAAAGAATCCCCTACCCAGATCAACAAAAGAAAAAATAAGGTTGATGCTACATGCGATGTAGCATCAACGTGTTGACATCATCATTTATTTGAAAATTCACAAACCGCTCTTATGAGGGGTTTGTGAATGCTTGAGGGGGTGTTTACATGTGGTTTTCATGGGGGTTCGAGACTCCCCATGCGTTAAAAGGGAGCTTGCTGGGCCCCGTTATCACAGGACCTATAAGAGCCCGCCCCAAAGAAAAACCCTAAACCCCAAAAGTATTTTGGGTAAGGGTTTGAATAGGTTTTGCATGGAGAAAGTGGGGGGTTTGCGTGCTGAAAGAAGAAATAGAACGGGCATTTCCGCTTGGTTTCAAGACCTACATTTTTGCCCGATCAGGATCGAGTGATGACATCTTGTAGTTTTTTGTTGTTTGACACACAAATCCCCTGGTTTACTATAGAATTTCATGTTTTTTTGTAGGCAAGGCCCACGTAAAACATAAAACATCCTACATCAAACCAAGGGATTTGCGTGTTGAAAAAAAAACTACAAGAGGTCATTACTCGATCGTGATTCTTACGCGGGAGTGAGAATCCCCAGGGGGGTTGACATGCACCACCTTGCTTGATCAGTGGTGCATGCTGTTGATTGAGCACGGTGAAGCGAGCGGGCAGTCTAGTTTTTTCTTGAACCACCGGGCGGGGGAGTCCTTTTTTTAACTCTCGAGTAGGGCGTTCCTAATCCACTCGCAGATTGGGTAAAAGGGTTGTTATGCCCTTCTAAAACTATCTTTCACGCTCGGTTCATGTCCATTTCCAGTCAAAACCACTTAAGATGACGAGCAGCAACTCCCGTCCTTGCGATCTTGAGCGACGAAAATGGCAACGGTTTTAGCAAGTTGCTTCTTTTTGTAAGGCTTTTTTTTTTTGTTTGGACATGTTTTTGAACTTACTTTGAGAACTGGGCAAAACTCAGCATCTCATCCATATTGGCCATAAAGTGACACTTGATATCAGGTTTGATAATAATAGACAATGGTCTGTAACCTACCATACTATTTTTTATCCACTATGAAGTGCGCGTTGGTTCCTCCTTTCAAGTATGACCATGAAGGCGACCGACGAGGAATGGATGGCAAGAGCGAGTGATCTTGACAAAAGAAGCCTTTTAAACACTTGGTGATCTCGTAAAGCCATTCGTAACATCAAAAGGGACAAAGATTTCAATGAAAGGTGACCAATTATCCTTGGAGCATGCTCCGAGAGATGAGAGAATAATATCAACATACTTAAAAAAGAAACGTAAGTGAGACTTTTAGAGGTCTTCAAAGCATTGTGGAACCTATAATAGGTTATGGAAATTCAAATTGAATAATTGGCCCGTCGTTGCATTTGAAAATGAAACAAAAAAATCGTCTACATGAATACATTCATGAAGATTTTAGACAAATGAAAACATTTCAAAATATTTCAAATATTTTTTCATACATTTTCATTAAAAAAATGTACAATCGTAATATCAAATTTGATATCTCACGGGTGACCTTCCATTTAAGATTAAAAACTAATACATAAAATACATTCGTAAGTTCAAAACTAATTGAAGGTAAAAAAATGTTTCCCAAACTTTAGAATCTACAAATAGATTAAAATTTCATTCTGTCAGAATATAGTAAAATTACGTAAATATAAAGGTTTTCAGTTTTTACATATCATTGCTCATTTATAAGAGAAATTATTTTAAAATTCCATCATGTATGACTTTTTAAGGGCTGAAAATTGTGTATAATGAATTAAACATGTGAATATATTTAGAAGTTTTCTTAATGATTTTTAGTAGTTCACGAATATAGAATCAAGCTTCATTGTAAAAATGTTTTTTTATATATTTTTTAGATTTATGTATTCAAGGAATGTTATGTTTACACATGGTATGTAAGAACTTGATTGAATTAAATGTAATAGAATTACATTTCTTGGCAAAAAAACATTAAAAAGGTTTAGAAACATTATGAAAAATCTTTTTATGAGTATTAAATAGATGAAAATGTTTTAAATTCACGATTATCAGCATTATTCTTGATTCTCCATGGTATTTTCATATCAAATAGCTAGCTATTTGCGATCAATTGTTTTTTCTGAGAATATGTTAATTTTAAATGACCAGCTGGAAATACGTTTTCACGTGTTATGCAATAGTTATGGTATAGCAAGATACATTGTTTTTCTGGATGCAAGACAAAAAGGAATGGAAGAGAGAAATTTATCTTAGGAAAGTAAATTGAATGATATGTATCATCTAGATGTTGTTAATGAAAAGTTTCATGAATTTATGAGCATGGCATGTTATCTTACATGAATTTCCAACCCATTTATGGGTGAATAGTTTCATTTCCATGCTCATCACCTTTTTCGGGTTTCACGATGCTTTTGATATGTCAGAGAGTATTAAATAGGTTCTTTGACTATTTTTATTCTTTTTTCTCATCTCTTGGAGCATGCTTCAAGGTTAATTTGTTAAAATTTTAGTACAAAACTTTCCCTTTTGATGTTGCAAATGGCTTTAGGAGATCACCGAGTGTTTAACGGTCTTCTTTTGTCCATATCGCTTGCATGCGCGATCCTTGTCCCGTCTGTCGCCTTCGCGGCCACATTTGAAAGGAAGGGCCAGCGCGCGCTTGATAATTGCTAGAACAGGAAAGCAGGCTACGAACTGCAGTCTATTGTGGCCAAATCCGCTATCGGGCGACACTGTATGGCTAGTATGGATAGGGACGCCANTGGATGAAAAAAAATGCCGCGTACCAGGCGGGTACGTTGATTCCCGACGACGCTCCCTCACAGAAAAAAGCGTCGGAGCGTCGTCGGGCGTCGTCGCCCACATGTGGGGGCGTCGTCGGGTGAGTCGCGTACCATTTCAGTATGTTGCGTTCCGACGACGCCCCGACGTTTGCAACGCCCGGGCGTCGTCGCTGGTACGGTTTTCGAGGGCCCAGGAGGCGACGACGGTTCGGAGCTGCCTCATCACACAACTCAAACTCGGTTCGCTTGCAAATGCTTGGTTCGCAAGCGACCGGCTAAGATGCCTGCGGCCGTCATTGATGACGGCCAGTCCATGAAATGTCCTCCCTCCCTTCCCTCGCACTCCACTGAGGGACTAGACTAATACGACAAACACCGCTAGCTTGACCCGACGACGCTTGTCAAGAATTTTTCCTGAACGTTTTCTCCTTGAAAAATTTCTCAGGGTCCGATCCGCCCATGGATCTCCCACACGTGCCAACTCGCTTTGTACAGTAGACCCTCGACAGGGACGTCAAGCTCTGAAAATGCAAAGAAAGGACATGAGGCCTCACCAGAAGTTTTTTTCTATGTACCCCCGGTCATGAACTCTAGATCACAAAATATCATACAAGCATATTTAATTGGTGTTACTCTATATAAAACACACGGTTTAAGACTAAAATTGCTCTTGAAGGTATGAAAAAAGGTTCTAAAACATATTCATCTAATAATATCTATATATAGATATAGACAAACATGAAGATATACACATAGGTGTAGATGTAGATGTATATGTAGACAAAGATATCGACGTAGATATAGATCAAGATATAGATATAGATATAGATATAGATATAGATATGG
>SZWC01013587.1:38180-69011 GCA_023375785.1 Penium margaritaceum | reverse complement strand
GTGCGTGTGTGTGTGTGTGTGTGTGTGTGTGTGTGTGTGTGTGTGTGTGTGTGTGTGTGTGTGTGTGTGTGTGTGTGAAGTCAAGAGATCACTTGCATGGAAACATACTTCACACCAACCCTCCCGCATGATCCGCAAACATATACAACCACATACACTCGAGAACGAATACGGAGCTACAACACAGTGAGACAACAAGGCATGCACCTTTTCCACAGTCCGTTGACATGCAACCAAGAGGACTGACGAACGGGCATTTGGAAAACGTGCAAACGACACAGTAGTGGAGCACCACCATCAGGGGGCCTCACAAGGGAAGGACTTAGACAGGGCTTAAGATCCGACCAAGAGGATCACAAGCAGGCAAGAGACCAACAGCATGCACAAAAGACTTGCACATGCCACCTCTGAGAGCCTTTGCAGGGAAGTCTACATGCTGCTATCACGTGTCAACCCAGAATACTTTGACCTCTCCTGGAGCGATGAGCTCACAGAAAAAATGATGCTCCATGTTGATGTGTTTCATGGGTTTGTGATGCATGCCATCATGCTCAGCAATTGCCTTTGTGCTCTGGTTGCCGTAGCGCAGAATGATACAGCGGCTGGGAACACGTAGATGCTGGAGCAAGCGACAGAACTTGATACTCTCACATGTACCTGCACGGAGTGTGACGTACTCAACCTCGCTCGAGTTGCATGCCACCCATGTAGATTTGTTTACCATTCTTCCATGATATAGCCATGCCACCGACAATAAAACTATACCCTGAGCAACTCCGGGCATCAGTTTCATGGGCCCAGTCACTGTCACTTTATTTATTAACAAAAACTGAGGGTTTCTCACAAAATCAGAATCCAACATTTTCTGTGGAGAGGTTACAGCCAACGACACAGAGGGCAGCCTCAAGATGGTAAGCTTGAGGCTGCTGTGAGAATTTTGCAAGGAAGTTGACAGAGAATTCCACATCGGCGCGAGTGGTCATCGCAAGGTACATAAGTGACCCTGCATTGGCAAGTACCTCGGCTACTACAAGTGTCGCTGTTGTGTTTTCCACTGGCTCTAGTTCAAATTCTACGCCCACTGGCATGGTACCCTCATCCACAGAATCAATAGCCGCAGCAGAAGCCAATAACCAAAGCTCTTGCATTGCCACAGTCTCGTCAACTTCACTTTGCAACATCCCTCCACATTTAACCACCTCACTCATTTTTCGGGGGTGTGACCATATACCCACCGATTTCGTGAATAAGCCTGCCATATCCAGTGACCGTTCTTTAACAACGCCATATCCAACAAATTTTAACTTTAATACTGATACATCCACAGGTCGAAGAAAAACAACAACGTATCCAATAAAAAAAGTGCGCGAGCACCATGTCGTCACTGCATGAAATGCAGCGTCGGATTGATGACGTCATCAGGCCTCTTAAACAATCAAAAACCCCACTTTTGAGGTGTTTGTGATTGTTCGAGGGAGGAGTTTGCGTGGCGTTTGCGTGAGGGGTCCGAGACACCCCATGCGTTGAAAGGGAATCTGCTGGGCCCCGCGCGCCTGCGCAAAAAATAAAACCCTCAACCCCGAATGTAATTCGGGGTTGGGTTTGAAGGTGTTTCTCTCGCAAACCTAAGGTGTTTTGTGTGCCATGAGAAAAAAACAAAAATCTGAAATAGGCGTTTTTCCTCAATCGATTTAGGGGTTTCTATGCTTTGCACGGGCCCCGCCCACGCAAAACATAGAAACCCCTAAATCGTAATAGGGGGTTTGCGCGTCGGAAAAGAAAATTGAAAAAAAAGGGTCATCGCTCGATCGCGATCTCGCGAGGGAGCGAGGGTCGAGATCGAGCGTTGGTCACATGACCCTCCTCACCATGCTCGATCAGCGACGCATGTCGCTGATCGAGCATGGCGAGGGAGCCTTATACGTCGTTCTTATTTTTTTTAGTGCTGGATATGGGGGACATAATTTTCCGCTCCTGGATATCGGAGGGTCCGCCCTTCGGGATTATGGATATCCTGGCTATTTCGCCCCTCATTTTTTCGTACTTGGAAGTTCATTTCAGTTCTCGGGCCCAAGGTGAACGGCCGTGGAAGTATCATCCTGATGATATTCCATCCTTTGTTCTTCTCCCATCTGAAGCTTCCTGTGCCGCCCGTGCCCTCATAACGGACGGACTTAACAATCAGTGCATCGCACACCTGCTAACCTTGTCGGTGCTTATTCTCTGGTACAACACCAAAACATGGTCACTGGGCATGCTGCCCAGAGTGTCCTGTATAGTTCAACTCGCTTAAGATGCGCACTCATGAGACTGCTGATGCCTACTGGGCAAGCTACCTCTCCCTTCTACGTGACCTCGGCCTAGTTGCCCCACGGAAACTTTCTGTTGTCCTCTCCATTCTCAACGGTCTCATTCCCGGGTTGCCTGGCATCTTCCACAAAATCAAAGTGAGCTTGAGCGCCTGGCATCAGATCCAGTTCTTGACCGATCACCTCCTGGTATTGGTGATTTGTGGGAGTTCACTTCCTAGTGTCTCACTGATTGGTGGAACACACTTCAAAACAAGAGGATTCACAGTGCAGCCGTGGCCACTACAGCCAATGATGTCCCTTCTTCTGTCTATTCTCCCTCTTCTTCCACGACCTCATGGTCCTCCTCCTCCTTGGCTGCAATCTCACTGGCAACGCAGGGCTGACGAGGGCAAGGCTGTGGTAGTGGTTGAGGTAGTAAGGGCAAGGGCAAGGGTCCCTCCACCCAATCCACCACTGCTATTCCAGAGTTTTTGACTTGCTGGAATTGTGGCGCACATGGGTGTTCTGCTCATTAGTTTCCGGCGCCACCAGATGATATACGCCTAGCCTCGGCCATGCGTTCTCACTGGACTCGCTCAATTAGGGTGAGCATCATCTTCTTTTGCTTCCTCTTCCCCCATCGCCAGCTACTCCACCACCACCAATGCATTAGCAGATGTCCGGTGCAAACAGTCTGGACAACACGTTGTGCAGAAAGTGCAGCCTGGTGTTCATCACACGCCTGCTGTAGGTCAGCTTGAAAAGCAGGAGCAAGCTTGCATCATCAATAGGCATGATGACAGTGCACCCTCTCAAGAAAACTTCTGTAGAGTTTCCCTTGCCCTAGTGGACATAGGAAATATGGATGGAGGTAGAGAAAAAGCCCCCTAGCTGCAAGACAGACCCACCCAAGACAAGGAAGAGCTAGTGAAGCATGAGGCAGAAAGATGAGCAGAAGGACACATGACGCATGCAAGGCCCAAGTCAGCTCACCAAACCTAGGTGAACTACAGGAGGAGCGGTTGCTCAATTTATTGGCGTAGAGGCCGAGGGGGCTACTAAGAGTAGGGTCACAAAGCCCTCTCCCAGGCTACACACATATGCATCCAAATATACATGTAATGTCTGTTTTGAGCTATCACGCTCAAGCTCCATACCCATAAATAATTTATGTGAAGTGAGGTCCTGCATCTCCAATGCTGACTACAGATGTTTCTTGACCAACTGAATAGTAGCCAGTCTGGGGGATGCAATGAGTACCCAGCTGCTCGATGATTTCGATATTAAATATTTTTGACCTAGTTAAAAGTCGCCAAATTTGATGTGCTTGTCGAATTCAAGGGACTACTTAATTATCATAAAATGTGGTTCGACGAATTCTAGGGTCTCCCTTATGATTTATCCCATTTAGGGGCTGGGTGCCACTGCTGCTTTATTTGGGTGTGAAAGAAACAGGAAAAAACACTTAGACGACTGTGAAAAAAAACATTCGGCGATTTCAGGCACTCTTACATTTAAGTTGCGAAGATTTGGATAGTCAAAGAGTCGAGAATCGAGCGAGATTGTGGGAAGAATAGTTTTTTTTTTTCCGCACTCAGAGGCATATCCGCAAGGCACATGAGAAAACCTATTCTACGACATCCTCCTCATCACATGGCTCGTCATGGAACAGCAGCTCGCCGACGTATGGGGCTGCATCACGACGGAATGCAGGATCGAAAACACGAGTAAAACCCGAGCGAGCCCATGCGTTCTTGACCATGGGCTCCGCCTCACGGATGTGGTCCCATGCATCCATGAACCATGCGCATGCCTCCTCCTTGAGGTCTTTCATGCCGATGTGCATCGTCCCCCCCTCACGACTACGATCCGCACCCCACATCGAAAAAAGTTCTTCCAGTTTGTTCTTTAGCGGGCGAATGATGCCCACGTCAGCAGGTTGTGCTTTCGATGTGCATCCTACAGGAATGTAAACAGTGTGCATGAACTTGAAGTTGTCCTGCAGCCAGAGGTGAAAAGAAGCGGACGAGTGCAGACGCCAGGTGACGAGCACGAGGAGCAGATCTGCCTTGCCCTCGTGGACCCCCAGCGCCGCACACGTCCACTTGTAGTACGGGTGGACGATGGTGCGAATCCACTCCTTTGTCGTGTCAGCGTTGGTCCAATGGGAGGGCGTGTACATCAGGTTCCAACCAGCGTCGATGAGGGCCTGGGCGTGGACTCCACGTGGAAGACAACGAGAGGTCTTCCCGCCAAAAATCAGCTGCATCAGCAGGAGTTCTCCGGTCATGGACGATGTGACAAGCGCGGTGATGGCATGTTTGTCCTCGAGGCCCACGATCTGGATGTCCTCGGACCCCGTAGGCGCATACGTGTGACCTGCTCAGGGAAGAAGCTGGATGCCGGTGTGATCCCCGATCAGCACCATGAAGGGTTTGATGCCGTACAGGTTCACCATACATACTGCACGGCGATGGAAAGTAAGGATCTTTTTGTCGTAGTCATCTGGCAGTTTCTGCGCAGCAGTAGTTCTGCTACGCCACGTCCACCCAAGCTCTCTCTTTATAAAACGACGGACTTACGACCGAGCAAAAGCACGTGTACCCATCCTTTCCATCTCATCTGGGGCGTGGCGAGCAATGACCCCACGAATCTCGCGGCGGATGATCTTTGAATTTAGGGCATGTCCAGCCGACCGAGCATCCAGGAGCGTCGATTTAATCTCATCGACGATCGCGGGTTGTTCGTCGAGCCAAGCACTTTTACCCTTGCACCCATGTTTCCGTTTTTTCTCTCCAATAGGCACGGAGGGTGCACAAACGATAGAAGCAAGCACCACACCCTCGTACTGCTTCTTCACTACTTTTGTACTATCCAAAAACCATCCTGCCACTGTACTAGGAGCAAGTCTGTCATACAGTGAATAACCCTCAGGAACCCTAAAAGTTTTCCTAAGATGCATAACAGCGGCGTAATCCGTCGGATGAGTCTTGTACGCCTTGAAAATTGTCTTGAAGTGTCCGCTACCGAACCAGTCACAGTAGCGGCCATGCTTCTTCGAAGTTGCGTATGATGCAGCTGATGTGGACGTCGTTGACTCGGAGAGCTGTACCGCGAGGCAGTCCCTATCAGTCGATTCGTCTGACGACTGCTCCTCCGTCCCACTTGACGTTCCGGACTCCTCCGATGACGCTGACGGGCTGCTCGAAACGACGTGCACCACGGGCAGCTTCGGGGAACCAATGACAGGCGACCCCGAGCGCTGCCTGGTGCGAGGAGGAGACTTGGAGGGCGGAAATACATCGTCGGAAGCCGTGCCCTCGTCGACGTTGAAGCGCGGAGGAGGGGGTGTAGAGTGCACACATGCTTTACCCTTCTCAGCCGTTGTAAAACGACGCGTACGAGGGGGAGAGAGGGAAGAAGCAGCTCGTGGAGCAGCAGCAGATGATGTGCTTGCTCCAGGCGCGTAGTTCGTGAACTTCCGGGGGGGACATGGTGTCAACGTGAGTTGCACGCCTTGTCCTCCACAGGAGCAGCGGGTAGGGACAGCGGAGACTCCACGTACGTGCCGACGAAGTCGGCATGCATGCGCGGAGCCTCCGTGTTGTCGAACGTGAGCTTCGTCAGCTTCCGCGGACGTCCAACAGGTCGTCTCGTTGGCACGGGGCGTGGAGGAGGACCCTGGCGAGCAGCCTCGTGCAGACGCCGAGTCCTCTCGTCGGCGGACAACTTTTTCAAAAACCGGTCCATGGTGGCTGAGGGAAGGAAGAATTTGGGTGTAGGTCAAGAATGACGTGTGTACCTGCTCTTGCCCACGGCCTTCATATCTTTATGAAGGCATGCAGGCCTTAGGCAAGGGCAGCTCAACACTTACCGCGTCGGTATTGCATGCGCTCCTACAGCCACCTTCATCGTCGTGCTCACGACCGTTGGGCTAAGAATTTTTTCCCGACTCGATGCGTGCGCGCGCACTCGCAAACGGTCGCACGACGTCGAAATTAACGAACACGAAGAAATTGACCTCAACCTCTCATCGAAATTAAAGTACCATGCATAAGCTGCTTGACGTATTTAATGGAACACCAATATAATTAAACCCTGGTCAAAATCAAGGATTCCTAAATTCTTAAAAAACCCATCGTCGAAATCAATGAGCAGTAGGGTATATCATCCACATACACAAGAATGGCAAAAAGTGGAATAGAGGGCACTCTGAGAAGCAAGGCAAGGTCAATTTTGCTTATGCAAAAATCACCATTCTCAAGAGTGGATGTGAGCTCGTGGTTCCAACAACGTGGCAACTGCTTGAAGTCGTACAGGGTGTTAAGTCGCCACCATACCTTGTCGGTACTATCAGTTTACCCAGGATTCTGAACCATGTAGATCTCTTCATCAAGCCTACTATGAAGGAATGCATTGTTCACAGTGGCGGTGCCAGAATGGTGAACACAAGTGGAAGTAGAGACACCTAGACAGTGGAGTGGTGTACATGATTGCCAATCCTCAATCCATGGACAGTCGCCAGGAAAACACCCGTGAACGTCCCAAGACATGCCACTAAGAGCTTCATCTGACTTACAGGCAAGGGAAAGAGACATGCCTATCAAGCCTTAACCTCCCTTATCATGGAGCTGAAGGATTTCGATATGATGCCTCTCCAAAGCATGCTCATCATCACGGCATGTGTCAGATGGACACTCACTGAGACGCGATTCAGGGAAGCGTACAAAATACCGGGACCAAGTCGATTGTGTATAGTGAGGAGAATGCGGCCTGTAGTAGGCGGATCCTATGGGGAATGGTGCCCAGCTCCAACAGGGAGGTGGTCCGAGAGGCTGCAATGGGGAGCTATGGTGCATGTAGGACAGAACTGAGGAAGAATTGGAGGAGGAGGAAGGTGAGGTCACAGTAGTGTTGGCAATAGCAGTGGAAGAGGTGGTGATCCGTGTGCGAGCCCCATGGGCCAGGTGCAACTTTGTGGAGGCCATGCAGGAGACGTTGAATGCATTCCCAGTATGCATCAATAGATTCATCGGCCCTCATGCACAGTTGGAGTGATTCCACAGTGAGAGGGCTTTGGGCAACATGACCAGTGATGATCTTGCAACGGCGAATGAGAGCGTATGCGCCCATGGGAGCAGCATGAGTGCAACGTGTAGTGTCAGCTTTGTATGTGCCAATTCCATAAAGAAGATCCTCAGGATGAGCAGGGAGCAAGAACCGCCAGGACTCCTCAGTGGGAGTGGGATAGAAAGGAGGGGGACAGAGGGATCAGCCTGGAAGTAGCACTCCCATAGGAGCTCACCTTGTGCTCAAGAACTGAAACGCGTCTTCTACAAGGAGAAAGACAGTTGGAGGTTAAATAAGTTGGAGGAGTTTGAAAGTTATTCTATCGTTGTGATAGTGATGGATGGGGATGAGCGGGATTGGGATAGATTTGTGCAAGTGGAGGTATTGAGACAGGTGTTGCAGTGTTACTTACGTTGCCCGCCGCATCAAAGGAGCCAGGGTTGGAATCATCACCCATAGTACCTCCATCACCCTCAACATCCATAGAGAAGACAACAACAGCAACAATGCAGGGCATGGAGCGAATGCGCTCCATAAATATATTAGCCGCAGATGTGACTATCTCTGTCTTGGTGTCAGTGTCCCACAGAAGCTCTTCGAGAAGTCAACGGCGATCAACCTGAGCCTCTTGGAGGGATGCCTATAAAGCCTCGGTGGTGTCTGTAGACTCAGGCATGAAGAGAAATAAATGGTGTGATGGGAGATTAATGCAAAACGAGAAGAGATGCGAGGAAAAATGAAGCGATGCAGTGCTCACCACTCGAGTGCTGCGGGAGAAGGGAGAAGAGTGGAGGAAAAACTATTGCTATGGAGGAGGCAAGCGCGGAGGTCCAAGCTATGAAAGCCACAAGCAGACACAGCAGCCCCATCACCATCACACCATCAATTTTTGCAATTGTAGATGCAACCAAGATGCTCATGTACTCTCCAGTGGGGATTAGGACCGCAGCTGTGGTGGTGTTGACCAAACTAGATGTGAATTCTGCTGCTGTAGTTGTTGCAGTAATAACACCGGAGGATGTCCCAACCACCCTTGTAGCAATGTTTGCCGCAGCTGCTACTATAGGTGAGAGAGAGGCAGCTGCTTCAAATCAAGCAGCTGTGGCTCACCCAACTATCGTACCGTAGGAACTCTGGTGGCTCAGGCTATGGCTGAGAAGGTGACAGTAACGCCAGCCGCTGCGTCAAGGATGACCCCAATGAGACTGATAGCATTGGAGTGTGATGGGAGTACAAGGACACGCCCTGTTTGCTCACGGTCATTTTTTGCACTGGCTGGAGATGTGTCAGATGTGCTACCAAGAGGAGGCTATAGTACAAGAGGTTGCATCCCTAGAGGAGGGTCAGGGATGTACACAAAAGTGTACAAGAGCAAGTTGACATTGCAGTTCCTCACCCCCTCAAGATGGTGAATTTCCTCACACCAATATTTGGCCGACAGCATACGTACTGATAGGGCACGTCAGCGTCATCCTCGTCCTTCAGTGGCGAGGTCCAGTGATCAATTTCTGGTCCAAACTGCACATCCTCCTGTACTCATGTCGCTGCTTATGAAGAACCCTCCTCATAGTTGAAGGTCCATATGAAGGAGAGTGTGAGCCTGACATGCCGACCATGAGAGCAAGAGGTAGGCGTTCCTACAACGACGTGCACGTGACTGAAAGGAGGGTCCGGGAATTTGACAGGCCCAGACAGCCTGAGAAAGGACAAGGATGCCAAGCCTGCTGAGGAAAGTGGATAGAGATTGATGCTGCTGGTGTTGTTGCGGTAGCGAGAGGTGGTTGTGGTGGGGTGGCGGAGCCTGGGAGCAGGTTCCACGATTTTGGCAAACTGAAGAGGCTAAGAAGGGGCCAGGAAGTAGACTACCGAGAAGTTTATAGGCAGCAGCAGATATTGCTGATGCCGATGCCGTTATAGCCACGCAAGGTAGCAACGACAGTATGGTGATGCCTGAGACCAGGATCAATGAGCTCGGCAAGGCAGAGGTGCCAACGAAGGGCCAAGAACACGAAGGCCCAAATGGTTTTTCAGCAGTGGGAAGATGCTTCTGCTGCTGATGCTGCCGTGGCACTGAGAGGTAGTCAAATCAGACAGGCGAGGCCCAAGAGCTGGGTCCACGAGCTTGACGAGGCAAGGAGGCTAATGAGGGGCCAGGAAGAGAATGCCAAGATGGCTGTGGAAAGCAGGCAGATGATGATGCTGTTAACACTGCTACCGTGAGGAAGCCGCGGCAATGTGGCAGGGTTTGAGAGCATGATCCAGGATCTAGAGGCTTTATGTGTATACGGGTGTGGGTGGGACTGTCCCTCCTTGATCTGACACCAGAAGTTATTACTTCAAGCACTTTGATTGGGAGGGATAGAGAGTAAGAGTGTGGGGAGATCCCCACATTGCACACCCCATAGATCAAAGCTCGTGATGTTTAGAAATCTCATAGGCACAAGGATTAGCGACAATGATCAAAAGGAGAGAGTGATAAGATAGACTAGTGAGCGTGATTCTTGGACGTGCATCACGTACTCCGATATCAAATTGCCACCCGGGGTCGAGCCTGACATCTTGGTAAGCACTGAGGATGGCTACTCACCACAGCTCAGAACAAATCTTGCCAGGTGGCCCCGCAAGGACTACCACCAGGTGACTGAATTAAGATCCTCCAGAAACCCACAAGCAAGTTTGGAGACAGCCCTGCCATTAAAAAATGTCAAAGGTTTAGAGCTCCCCACAAGCAAAACCAACAATAAGAACTGTGTAAAACTTGGGTCATGTGGTCATGGGCTACATCTAGAGTATGTGTTGCTGCTGGAAGAGAGTGCGAGCTTCACTCCCATCTTTGGAGAATTTCTCTAGCATAGGCACAACTATCAATATCCTTTACATGTGTGGGATAATGTGCATTTTGAGTAAGACAAGAGGAAACTGCAGTTTTGATGGGCCACATAGGACCAAAAACATTAACAAACGCCGGATGGCACATGCAGCAGGGTTAATTTGCCTACAAGCAGCCCAAAAACCAGTACTTTTGGCACATTTCTATGCACACTCTCCATAGCGAGGTGCCATCTAAAGCTAGATTCATGGAAAGTTGAGCCGTAAGTGAAGGTTCTACACATGCTAAGGAGCGGCACCATGTCAGGCGTCTCACAAGCATAAAGTCCCAAATGAGGCTAATTATCAGTTTACCCTGTAATTTCTGGTGAATGCCAATGGACGGTAAAGTACCAAGTAAACCCTTGCTTTTGTGGTCAAAGCATCCCCATTTCTATGATCATTTCTATCCACCACCATTAGTACGATTAGTTTTTATCCACCACAATTTTTTATTTTATTTTCAAATCCACCCCCATTCTTTCAAACTCTGTACTTTGGACATGGTTTAAAAGACATCAAACATGTCTTCCAGTCTGTTGACTTCCATGAAAGAAGGATTCTATGTCTAAATTAATACATGTCTCCTCCTAGGTCCCGTGGTAGCGGGGCCTTAGAGGAGACATTCCAAGGCAATTGTCATCGATTGGTCTCCGGCCGATTGATGACCATTGATTGAAGCCATGAATTAGTGTCCCCTCTACACCTTCAATCAATTTTGGAAGATAAGTGTGATCGGTCAATCCCCACCATTGTTTCATAATGAGCGAGATACTCAGTATCCAATCGTATTGTGGGGGTTCATGGCTTGGACTTGGTGACCTAGGTTAGAGAGGGCAATCTGAAAATGATTTTAAAAAGAGGGACAACGTAAGATTGAATCAAAACTGGGGGTCAACCACTTATATGTTGGTATGTCAGTCATGGTGACCTCTGGACCCGTCGCCACTCACTCATTGGGATGTCAAGATGCTCGATGACTGCTTCAACAGCATTAGCCTCGCTTGGCATGTCATCATGCACTCACTGGATATTTCTCAATAACCAGCTCGCCAAGACCATTTTCTTGGTTGTTTTATCCTCGTTTAATCATGACTCAGTTATATTGAGTTTGTGTTTGTGCATTTGGTGTTTTTTTCAGTTTGTCATTTGGACAGCCGAGCAGCTGGTAGTATTGCCGGGTTCTAGCCAGCTGTTGTTTTTGGAGCTTACAGCTAGCTTGCGCTGGTATGGTTATCGTGAAGACCTTTGTCTTGCTTGGATGTGGGATAGCATCGCCTATGTTTGGCTCCCAGAGGACCAACTGGATTGTTAATCCTCTTGTTGTATGTCTCTCTACATGTGCACACGGTTAAGCAGGGCATGCTCAACCTGTGACTGGAGGTGAGCCACGCTAAAGCGCTTGTTTAGTCCTTAAAAAGGATCCAGAATCCAACCAACCCAGCACTGCGAGTCCCTATGATGTGTCCCGGTTCCATGCCCTCCGCCCTCATAGGCCACCACGTCTTCACTCATCAGCATCGAAGACACTTCATGAGTCTCAGATCTTGTGACTTGGTATTGCGGAGAGTTTTCTAGCTAGCATGTGTTAGATCAAATACTAGTTAAGGATCATTTATTTGTTCGTATGGGGGATATATCTGGGAGTGGGAAGGGCAACTCAGAAAAGGCCCTTGGGAAAATGAGGAACATAGGGCGAGGCCGCCCTTGGCCACAATGGTGAGCAGGTGAGGGAGGCTGGAAAGCTTCGCTCGCTTGCTCCTTTGGTTCGCGCCAAGTGAGACTTGAGGAGTGAGTCTCACCCCTCCCTCCTCCTAGTGGTTGTTCCCTGACACTCAGGTTTTTCCGTATCCATGGCGTTCTGTAACTTCATGATTTCTTTCTCATTTGACCATCACTTTCAGAAGGAAAGCAAACTGTGCAGGAAACTTTGTAGGAAGCTCTTGTGTTTCTCACGGTGTCAGAGCTGGTTCAACGGCAGTTGGCAACGTGAGCCGCCAGATCCGGACGGGCAAAGCAGACGGCCAAAAATCGTGCATAGTGCTATTTTGCGATTTGAGATATGACAGCCGTACTGAGAGCGCTTAGGGCATGAAGCATGTGTCAAGCAAGTGTCAAGCTATTCACCAAGGCTATCCAAGGCCGTTGAAGCTGCTGGGTGCAGAAAGGACGTTTCCTTATTCTTTGAGAGGTGTGTGAAGGTCACATGAGGGATACGACCCAAGAACCGCACTGAAAATGTTTACGTACAACTACTGTAGACAGTAGGACCTCAAGATTCCTTCAAGGATCTCACCTCCCACTTGTACAATGTCCAGGATGCATTCGAGCAATGAAGGGGTCAGTAGTGAGAGACATGATGGCAATGCCGCCGTGGTTGCTCACATCAATCCTTGCCATGCAAGATGTTAAGGGAGTGAGGACTGTCTCAGGGGAAAATTTGAAGGTGGAGGCTGTGGGGGCTGTCGCATTGCAAGCACCTGGGGAAATGACTTCGTTGATGGGTGTTTTGTATGTGCCAAGGTTGAAAGTTAACTGGCTGTCGGGGGAGTGCAACTTGACCAACAAGCAGGCATGTCTGCACTAGCGTAGAACCAATGATGCATGCTCTTTGATGGCAAAGGTGTATTGCTGGTTGATGGATCCCTCCAAACTGACATGCTCTAAAGACTCACACCATTTCCATGCATCCCATCGTCACTTCCACAGGCATTTTCCATGAGAAACACAAATCCCAAGCACACTGATCTCATGCAAAGACAACTGGCTTACATCAACAAAGAGTTGGTGAACGAACTCATCAAGAATCAACCCCCATGTGGAATCACTCAAACGGACTGCCCAAACGGTCTGAATGAGAGCACATGCATGGAGTGTCATGAGGGAAAATCACAAAGACAGTTTTTCAGTCAGAGTGAGAGAGCACTGCCCTACTGTCTGTGGTGCATGCCAATCTTACATGTCCTATGCCAGTGAAGTCCATGCAGTATGGGTCTCTGTACCTACTCACTCTAACTGATGACTACAGTCGCTTTTGCTGGGCCTTCCTGGTAAAAACCAAAGCAGATGCCCAAAGAGAAAATGCTGAATGAGCTCCCTTGGCTGAGCATCACACAGGCCACCATATCAAGGTACTCCGTACAGACCAAGGCGGAGAGTTTATGGGAACACTGAATGATGAACTGACAGAAAAATGAATTTTTCATCAGACCGCCGCCCCTTACACCCCTCAACGGAATGGTGTAGCAGAGTGATGGCATAGAACCTTGGGAGATTCTCTCCGCACTCTGCTCACCGAATCTGGTCTGTTTTTTGGTTTTTGGAAGGAGGAAGTCAGGTATATTACATGGGTTTGGAACAGTGTACCACAGGACACATTCCCAAAGTCAGATACACCCTGGAAATGGTTCAAGGAAGGATCGGACCTGTGACCTGCAAGGGCCTGGAGAATAATGGCCTGTGTTTGGTTTGCTGAATCCCAAAGACCTCACAAGTTGAATCCTAGAGGGAGGTGGTGTGTATTTGCTGATGTTTCACATACATCAAAGGCATGGGAATGTCTAGGACCCCATGACCCATCAGTGTATTGAAAGCATAGATGCCTCCTTTCTGGAGCATTTGCCTTATAAGGTGTTATGCGCCTTTCAATATGTCCCATAGTTTTTCTTCCCACGGAAGGACCCTGAGATTTTAATTTTGCATGTGTTTATCTCGGATCCTCAAACTCCACAAGGGCCTTGAGAAGCTCCTAATAGAAGGATATAGGGAGCCTTACCGGACCCCACCAATCTACTTACCCACACTGATTTGATGAAGTGAGAGAGACTCACAACCTCTACTTGGCCTCGGGGTTTCTCCCACTGAGAGGGCTGAGTCCCCTGACAGGCCACCAAAACCTGTTCCGATTCGCATGTCCCAGAGGAGCATACCGCGGGTAGAATACAAACAGTTCTACCACACCGAGGGTCTGTCTGCACAATCTAAGACACTGACCGAGCCCACCATCCTTGCCGAAGCAAGGGGGCGTCATGACGCAGAAAAACATGGGAGAGGGCAATGGTCGTTGAACTGAATGCACTCATCGACATGAATTCTTTGGGCTAGTACCACTGCTGCCTGGCTGCAAGCCCATTGAGGTGAAGTGGATATTTTATATCAAGAGGAACCTGGCTGGCATAATAGACAAGTTGCCAAGGGATTCTTAAAAATCACTGGACAAGTCTTCACAGACATGTATACCCCAATGGGATAATACACCAGCAGCTGAGTAATCCTCCGCATTGCTGCCTAATAGGATTGGGAAATTCATTAAATGGATGTAAAAAATGCCTTCCTCAATGGTCCTCTTGAGGGTGAGCTGTATGTCAAAAAACTTGAGTGATTTGAGGATGGCACTGAGAGGGTGTGGCTACTCTTGAAGGCACTACATGGTCTAAAACAAGTATCAAGATGCTGGAACAAGGAATTCAAATCATATTTAAAAAATACATACATATATATATATATGTATATGTATATATATATATATATATATATATATATATATATATATATATATATATATATATATATATATATATATATATATATATAGTTGGAAAGCAGTGGATTCACTCAAATCATATCAGACCCTTCTCTCTTCTTGCTTCATACCAATGACGGCCTTGTTGCTTTGATTGTGTGCATAGATGATCTCCTCATCCTGTCACCGTCCCCTTCTCTGATCACAACGACCAAGGCACTCCTGATCAAACACTACCGCATGATCGATCCTGGTGAGTTGCACAATTTCCTTGGTATGACTATCTCACGGGTTCTAACTGCTCAAATACTGATCCTGCATCAAAGGAGGTTTATTGCACATCTCACCAGAATTTTCTTGTACCTTGTGCAATAACCCATGAGCCCAAAATTCCATGCACATATACTTGAGATACATACAATAGACTATGGACCAAAGAATGACCCCTCGTTGTACCAATAGATTCTTGGCAGTCTTAGCTACCTCACATCCACCACACGTCCACACATTGTGTGTAATATCAATACCCTGGCCCAGTTTAACCAGAAACCTCACAGCTCTCATCACAAGGCCTTGCTGAAGTTGCTCCGTTATGTGCTCAACACTTCTTCTGTTGGTCTTGTGTTCTCTCTGGCACATGACAGAGTGTAAAACAGTCCTGTGTGGCAAGAAGCGTGGCCGAGGCTGAGTACATGGCTCTTGGGAAAGCAACATGTGACGAGATGAGGTTGACAAGGCTGCTTGAGGAATTGGATGTTTGTGTGGGTGATGTTCAAGTGTACTGTGACAGCTCCGCCATGTGATGCTTAACTGTAAATGATGGTGTGCTGCACTCTTGCATAAAGCATATAAGAGTATAATATCAATTTTGTGCATGAAGCTATAGATGTTGGGATGGTGGAAGTGTGCATAATCTTTGCCTCTAACCAACTTGCTGATTTCCTCACAAAGGCTCTCCCAGCATCCTCTATGATCTCAAAATTGCTTCACATTGGATGCATGCTTGTAGCTCCCTTGTGCAAGGGGGCGTGCTAATCCCCCTGTTGTATTTTCCTCTATATGTAAACTCGGGTATGTAGGGCACGTTGAACCTGAGACTGAAGGTGAGCCACGCTAAAGCACTTGTTCAGTCCTTCACAAGGATCCAGATTCCCACTAACTTAGCATTTTGCGTCCTTCTGAGATGTCCCGGTTCCATGCCCTCCTCCCTCATCGGCCACCACAACTTCACTCATCGGCATCGAAAGACACTTCATGAGTCTCAGATTTATTATTTAGTTGCTCATGACTTGGTACTGTTGAGATTTATTTTCCTTGGATAAAATAATGTTTTGGGATCACCTCTCCGTTAGTATGGGTGACATATCCGGGAGTGGGAGTGCCCAGTCAAAAAAAGCACTCTGAAAGATATGGAGCATAGGGCAAGATCTTCCTCAGTCGCCATGGCGAGCAGGCAAGCAAGGCCAGCAAGCCTCACTCGCTTGCTTGTCCCACGCCGAGTTGTTAAAAAGTGCCCCTGCCATGGATGCCGTTTGCCGTTTTTCTGGTTTGACCACTGAAGAATGGTTGGATTTCTGATCACATTGCAGATTTGGACTCCTTGGATTCTTCCATGCAGTTTGAAGCTTTCAGTTGCTCGATTTGGTTGAGAATTCAGAAAGTTAGCCACATCCAAAGTTCGGGTGGTCGGCGGGTGGAATCTGGGTCTCCGTCATTGGTGACGGGATTATTCCACCGCGGTGGTCCGAGTTCGTCTCCAACGAGCTCCAAATGCACCAGGGGCATGAACGAAGTGACCAGGGGGACCTCCTTGACCAGGATGAACTTCTCCTTGACTTCTGGGCGAGGAAAGGTGCTCCGACGGGTCATCGTTGAAGCGCCTCCCGTTGCCTAGCGTGCAAGGCATGGTGGACGGCTCCACCAAGGGTTACTTCGACGGCCATAGCAGGGGCTCTACTGCTCCGTTTTTGGCGTGCTTGGATGTGTTGGAAAGCTTAGATCACATGTTATAAGAATCTGATGTAATCCCACCAAAACAACTAATTATTACTGATTCCCAGCCTTTCTCAATTTCTGCAATCTGCATTCTGCCAGAATTCTGCTCCCTTGGTGTTGCGGCGACCCAAAGCACACACCTCCCTTGGAAGTCTCTTTGCACTAAGAAGCCGTGGACACTTAGGCAGTTCGGGGTACGCCAGGAAAGCATTCCTGACAAAGGGTTATGGGTCCACAGCCCTGACCTGCCTACCAAGACGTTCACGGCTTCTGCAACGCACGGGAGTGTCGCTCCAGGCGACGTCGCCTTTGCACTTTGAGACTGTCCCTCGCAGAAGTTCATCATGGCGCAGAAGCCGGAGTCCTCGCCCATCCAAAAGTACATGGGTGGTCCTGGATTTGGGCTGTGGTGGTGGCATTTTGAGATATACCTCGCGCACAAGGGACTGCTGGAGCTTATGAAGGGCACGGAGGTTGAAGATGCAAGCGCAACGGAAGAGGAGAAGACGGCTTTCGCGAAGAAGAACACGGAGGCGCTGATGCTCCTGTTGTCAGCACTGCATCTCAGTGGGGCTACATCCACGGCTGCGACCTGGCAGCTGATGCGTGGAAGAAGCTCTGCTCCATTCACCAATCAACATCCCTAGCCAACAAGATCTTCGCAATGAAGCGACTCTTGACGGTGAGGATCGAGGAGGGTGAGGACGTCATTTCTGCCATGCAGCAGATTGAGTCTCTTGCCTCACAATGCAATGATGTGGGATGGAAGATTGACACAAAGATGCAGGCGATGGCGCTCCTCATGGCTCTACCCGACAGTTGGAGTCCTCTCATCACCGTGCTGGGAGGTTGGGAGGAGAATAAACTCACCTACTACGTAGACGCTGAGTACATCTGCAACGAGGTGCACCGTCGGAACGGTGGCGGTACCTCATCATCCTCAACTGCCCTTGTCACCAAAACGCAGGGTGGCAGTAGTAGCGGCAAGCGGGGTGGTGGTAAGGGTGGCAGCAAGAAGGGTGCCAAGAAGGGTGCATGCCATAACTGTGGCAAGGAGGACCATTGGGCCAAGGAGCGCCCGGAGGAGGCGCGGCCTAGCGGCAAGGGTGCCAAAGGCAAGAATGCGCTCCTTAACGGCACGAAGAACCACGACCTGAAGGGAGCCAACCGGCGGTGCCTCGACTCAGGTGCGGAGGAGCATACCCAAGTCGAGAAGGTGGGGTTCATCAACTACACCAAGTCTGCAAAGTCCATGGTGACCGCCAACGACAAGGTCGAACCTGCGGCCGGCCAAGGTGATGTGGACGTAGAGGTGGTGGTTGGTGGTAAAAAGGCGCAATGTGTTATCCAAAACGTGCAACATGTCCCCGGCCTGGCTGACATTTTGAGTGTGAGCCGCTTGACAGATAAGGGGTATGAAGTGCTCTTCCGCAGGAAAGGTGTAGTCATGCGGATGGACGGCGGTGGCGAGGTTGTGCTCGAGGAGAAGCGCGAGGGAGGCCTCTACATTGTTGAGACCAAGGTCATCCCCTCGGCAAAAGACGCAGCAGACCCGCCAGCACGCGTCGTCAACCTCGCTAAAGACGGGGGAGCAGACCTGCAGCTGTGGTATCGGCGACTGGGGTACTCATCGTCCGCAGTCGTGCAGGAGATGGCAAAGCGCGACATGGTTCGCGGCCTCAATATCACCGGTGCAGCTGACGCAACAGCAGATTCCGCAGAGCACAAGTGTGAGCCTTGCATCGTGGGTAAGACAAAGCACAAGCCGTTTGAAGACGGACAGCGGCGGGCCGAGAACCTGCTCGAGGTCGTGCACAGTGATGTGTGCGGACCAATCAAGACGCTGTCTATTGGGGGCGCGCGATACTTCGTCACCTTCATCGACGATTGCAGCAGAAAACTCTACGTCTACTTCATGAAGCGGAAGAGCGATGTGCTGGACCGGCTGAAGAAGTATGTCACAGCGGTGGAGAGGCAGACTGGCCGCAAGATCAGAGTGCTACGCAGCGACAATGGCGGCGAGTATGTGGGCTGCGGAGGGTGGCTGAAGGAGCAGGGGATTGAGTGGCAGCCGACCACTCCATACACGCCTCACTCGAATGGCGTGGCGGAGCGTGCAAACCAGACGCTACTCACCATGGTACGGACGATGCTCGTGGACGCGAAACTGCCACAGAGCCTGTGGGCCGAGGCCGTGAGTGCGGCATGCTACATCACCAACCTCACCCCAACAGCACGACGTCACGTTTGATGAGCAGCAGAGCTACTCCAGCAGTAACAACAACGTCGCCAAGGTCGCCGCGTTGCAGCCAGAGGCAACGGAATGCAGCGAAGCGGTATGACGTGAGCACAGGCCGCTGGGTCAGCATGGCGTGGTGCATGATGGCAGCCGCAACGGAGCCGACAACTGTGCAAGAGGCGCTTGCACGGCCTGACGGACAGCAGTGGAACAAAGCAATAAAATCTGAACTTGTGTCCCTTGCTGAGAACGGCACTTGGGAGCTGGTGGATCGACCTGAGGGGGCGAAGGTGATCAGCTCCAAGTGGGTGCTCAAGGTGAAGCTCACCAAGGACAGCAAGGTGGAGAAGTATGAGGCGCAGCTAGTGGCGAAGGGATACGCGCAGCGGAAAGGCGAACACTGCGATGAAACGTTCGCGCCCGTCGCCAAGTTCACAAGCATCCGCCCGATCCTCGCGGTGGCAGCCGCAAAGGACATGGAAATCCACCAAATGGATGTCAAGACGGCATTCCTGAATGGCATCATCGACAAGGAGATCTACCTTGAGGTGCCGGAGGGGGTGGATGCGCCGGAGGGCAAGGTATGCAAGCTCCGAAAATCCTTGTATGGGCTAAAATAGGCACCTAGGTGCTGGTACCAGCAGATGGACAGCTACATGGCGGAGCTCGGCTTCAAGCGCTGTGAGTCAGATCACAGCGTGTACGTACAGCGCAGCAAGGAACTCCATTAGATTGTTGCACTCTACGTGGATGTCCTGATCCTGTGTTCATCAGATCTGGCGGCTTTGCAGCAGCTCAAGGAGCAGCTGAGCAGCGGATTTGAGATGACGGATATGGGGGAGCTGGAGTACTACCTCGGGGTGAGCATCACGCAGAACCGGAGGACGTGCACGCTTAAGCTGGGGCAGGCCAACTACGTGACCGAGGTCCTGAAGCGGTACGGCATGGAGGAATGCAAACCAGTGGGCAGTCCGTTCTCCACAAGCTGTGAGCTGAGTGCGGCAATGGCGCCGCAAACCAAAGAGGAGAAGGAGGACATGGCGGAGGTGCCCTACCAGTCGGTGGTGGGCAGCCTGATGTATGCCATGGTGGCGACTTGGTCGGACTTGGCCTACGCGATGGGTCAGGTGAGCAGGTATGTGGCCAACCCTGGGCCACTACACTGGCAGGCGGTGAAGTGCATCCTCCGGTACTTGCAGGCAACGCGGCATGCACGCCTGAAGTACGATGGGAAGGGGAGGTCAGACCCCTTGCGGCTGGTCTGCTACACTGACGTGGACTACGCCGGCGATGTGGACAAGAGGAAGTCCATTTCTGGCTATGTGTTCTTCCTCGCAGGTGCAGCGGTCTCGTGGTGCAGCAGGAAGCAGGACTGTGTCGACACCTCCACAGTGGAGGCGGAGTACGTCGCTCTGGCCGAGGCGGTCAAGGAAGCGGTGTGTCTTCGCAGATTGTTGGGGGAGCTTGGCGTGCCGCAGCAGGAGCCTACGGTGGTTCAAGAGGACAAAACTGGCTCCATCTCGCTGACCAACATCCCGACGCAGCACAGGAGGATGAAGCACATCGACGTGCGCTACCACTACGCGCGTGACATGGTGGAGAAGGGACAGGTTGTGCTGCAACATTGCAGTACGAAGCACATGCTCGCGGATTGCTTGACCAAGGTGCAGCCCAGGATCGGCATGTCATCAGCCTTGCAGGGCTTGGGTTGACAAGCTATGAAGGGCTTGAAGGCGCAGGAGCGGACGAGTGAGAGTGAGCATGAGGCATCCAGCATGGAAGGTGCACGGGGGAGATTGTTAAAAAGTGCCCCTGTCATGGATGCCGTTTGCCGTTTTCCTGGTTAGACCACTGAAGAATGGTTGGATTTCTGATCTGATTTCAGATTTGGACTCCTTGGATTCTGCCATGCAGTTTAGAGCTTTCAGTTGCTCGATGTGGTTGAGAATTCAGAAAGTTAGCCCCATCCAAAGTTCGGGTGGTCGGCGGGTGGAATCTGGGTCTCCGTCATTGGTGACGGGATTATTCCACCGCGGTGGTCCGATTTCATCTCCAACGAGCTCCAAATGCACCAGGGGCATGAACGAAGTGACCAGGGGGACCTCCTTGACCAGGATGAACTTCTCCTTGACTTCTGGGCGAGGAAAGGCGCTCCGACGGGTCATCGTTGAAGCGCCTCCCGTTGCCTAGCGTGCAAGGCATGGTGGACGGCTCCACCAAGGGTTACTTCGACGGCCATAGCAGGGGCTCTACTGCTCCGTTTTGGGCGTGCTTGGATGCGTTGGAAGGCTTAAATCACAGGCTATAAGAATGTGATGTAATCTCACCAAAACAACTAACCATTACTGATTCCCAGCCTTTCTCAGTTTCCGCAATCTGCATTCTGCCAGAATTCTGCTCCCTTGGTGTTGTGGCGACCCAAAACACACACCTCCCTTGGAAGTCTCTTTGCACTAAGAAGCCGTGGACACTTAGGCAGTTCAGGGCACGCCGGGAAAGCATTCCTGACACGAGTGAGACTCGAGGAGCAAGTCTCGCCCCTCCCTACTCCTAGCGGTCGTTCCCGGACACTTAGATTTGTCTGCATCTATGGTGTTTTTTTATTTCATTATTCCATTTGACCATTATTTTAAGCATTACAAAGTTTGGTGGAAATCTATTGTGTTTTTTTGGCAATGGCAAGCTGTCTCCCATGGTCGTCTCTGACCTTTCCTGGATGTGTCCTCTCAGTCCAAGGCTAGGCAATTCTGGTACCCTTCGCGTGGTCGGGTTATGGAGTCTCACGATGTTGTATTCTTTAAGAGCACTTTCTCTCACCACGTCTCATGCTCTACCCCTTTTCTTGCACCATTCTCTTATTCAGGGGGAGATGGTGTCAGTGGGGTGCCCTTCAGTCATGGCTGCACTCCGTTTTTTGCTGCTCACATGCGTGTGGCGCCTCCTGTCGCATCTGCATCACCGCCTGCATTGTCTCCTGCTGCCTCCGCGCCATCACCTGCACTGTCCCCTATCACATCTGCATCATTGCCTAAGTCACCTTCTTCCACATCCGCATTGACTCCTGCCTTGTCTCCTGCCACATCAGCGTTGTCGCTTGCATTACCTCCTGTCGCGTCTGCAACTTTTTCCATGTCGCCTCTTGTCGTATCCGCCTCTTCTCCTACATTGCCTCCTGTTGCATGCTCGTCATGGCCTTTGTTGTCTCCTGTTCCATCAGTATCAGTGCCAGCACCATCTTCTGCATGGCCCGCTATGGTCCCATTCGCAGCCGGCCCAGTCGCATCCTCGCAGCTGCCTGTCTCCTCGCCAAACATGCGCATGCCTGGTGGTCACCTCAGGCCCTTGCAGCCTGCGCCTCACTCTGCCCCGCATGCCAGGTACACTGCTCCAGCTGGCCCCTCTGGGCCTGTGCCATTTTTCTGCATTGTACACAGTGATGTACAGGCATGGGAGGGGCAGGGCAAGCTGGATCCACGGATTTGCGGGTGCATCCTCACTGGGTATGAGATTCGGAGCAATGTGTACAAGCTCTTCAACCTAAGAAGTTTTCAGATCGTGGAAAGCCACGAAGTTATGTTTGACAAGGCCAACCATTTGATGGGAAAACATCCAGGTCTCTCCAAGCATTGGGAGTGACTTCCGATCCTTCAGGAGGCAACACACCAGAGCAATCAAACAAGGGTGACATCCATGCTGCAGACGCAAATGGTTAGAACCACACAAATATTGGAGAACTAGCAGATCCATGATTAACCGAGCTGGAAGCTCATTCTGAAACATTAGATGTGGGGAGCTTGATGAGGATACGGGGATCCAGCCCGTGTCTCTATGGTTCCCAAGGGAGGGGGAAAATTTGAGTAGTGAGAGCACTGCTATGAGTGGGCTGTAGTAACAACGACAACGGTTGCAGCAATAGCAGCAGCAGTCCCAACAGTAGAAAATCCGTAGAAGCAGACAAGTGAAGAGAAAAGCAAGAAGGAATAAGGCCATGGAGGGAATCTTGTCTTTTTTTGCATTTGCGTCTTCATGCAAAAGGATTCCTAAACCATATAGGACGCACTGCAACAGAGGGATGGTGTTGCATGGAATGAAGAAACAAAATATTGAGCTCGCTTTCCATGTTGAGTATGGAATTTGGGACCTATTCGATCACTCGGAGGATAAGAAAATCATGATTCCATATGGATATTCAAGAATAAGCTCACCAAGCAGGGGAAGGTGGACAACACAAGGCATGGCTCGTGGTGAAGGGGTAGACCTAGAAAATGGGGTGAACTCTATAATGAGGCTTACACAACGGTGACAAAGTTCTCCTCCATCTACACCATCCTCTTAATAGCAGCGGCACGTTTCTACGAGATCTACCAAATGAATGTGAAAATGGCATTCCCCAACAGAGATCTAGACAAGGAGGCTAACATGGAGATGCCAGAGCGGGTGGAAACATTATTGAAAAAAATGTTTAGGTTTTGATGGTACTCTATGAGTTGAGAAAATCACCGTCTCTGTGCTACCTGAAAATGGACAACTCTATGGCCGAGCTTGGCGTCAAATGTTGTAAAGTATATCACAACATGTACGTGCACAAACAGTAGCACTTGCATCAGACTTTCATCTTGTCTGACAACAACCTCAGTCTCGTATTGTCTAATGCACAAGAGCAACTTGGTGGTTGGTTCAAAATGACTGACATAAGAAAACTTGAGTACTACCTATCTATCTATCTATCTGTCTACTATCTTGGTGTCACAATGAAGAGAGATTGCAAGATGCACACGCTATAGATAGAGCAAGCAAAGTTAAGGCAGGAGGCCCTCTGTTGCTACAAGACGGAAGAGTGCAATTCCATCGGTTTACGAAAACCACGACCTGTGAGCTGAGCTTGAGCATGAGGCCGAGCATTGAGGAGGAAAAGAAGGAAATAACAGGTGCATCATACCAGACTCTGGTCGGGAGCATCATGCATGCCATGCCTTCGATGGGCCCGACCTGGCCTTTGCTCAGGGGCAAGTGAGATGTTATGTCACTGATAAGCAAGCAGTGAATCGGCATGGCTCATCTTTGGAGGAGGATCTCGGGATTACTCTCTTCATTTGGCCAGCTACTTGGACATTGACCAGGTTTGTAATGTGGATGATAGTAAGTCAACGTCGGAATACGTCTTCATGCTTGGCTGTGCAGTATTTTCGTGGAAAAAACAGGAAGCAACACTATGTGGCGTTGTCGAGGCCAAGTTCATCCAGCTAGTTGGAGAAGCAAAGGAGACGGTGTGGCTACGGCAACTACTGAAGGAAATTGATGTTCTGCAAAGGAAGCCAATTATACTCAACGTGGACAACATGAGTGCAATCAGTTGCACCGAGATTCCAGTGCTGCACAAGAGGGCCAAACATATTGAAATCTGTCACCACACTGCTTGGAACTTGGTGGCAAAGGGAGATGTTACAATTGTGCACTCTGCAACAAAGCACATGCTTGCCGACTTGTTGCTGCTGCTTCTTCTGCTACTACTGATTCTTGCTGCTATTGTTGCTGCTGCAAAAGAAGAGAAATTTTGGCCACACTTAATTTTACCCCTGCAAACGTCTATGCCATATCCACAGTAACACATGGCATGTCTGCTGTACCTGCTGGAATACTACATCAACTACAGCAGCTGCCTCATGAGCCCTACTCCAATAGCCTGTTGAGTGTGCGCTGCTGTAGTTGTAGCAGGTTTCTGATCCTCCAGGGTGGTGCTGCGGCTGATGGAGCGCAGCTGGAGCTGCTTTCCTGAAGTCACAACTCCAATTTGTTTTCGCAGCTGCTGAAAGCTACCACTGCTTGCTGGCTGCTGGTGCTGCTGTCGCTGCACAATGTAGCTAGTTGTTCAGGCTTCTCTGGCTGCCAGTCTCTTCTGCTTCCTCAAGACTCGCTGGACTGCTGCTGTACCTATGGCAGCTTCCACACTCGCCATTGTTCCTGCCCAGTGCTGTGGTTGCCGTATGTTGCTACTACCCTTGTACAGAGCTATAGCTGCGCAAATTCAGGTAAATCTGTTACTGCCGCATGGTGAAGCCGTGGACTGCTCCAGCGATTCGCAACAGCAATGTACCACTGTTGCTTGTTGGTTTCTGGTCGTAATTTTGGCGACACATCCTGTCCCCTTGACTTGTCCACAGGTACACATTTTGCGGGTGAGTTACCATGGGCAACATGTCCTTTTTTCATGACGATTTGATCTCAGAGCATGCAACGTCGCCAAGCAAGCCATGAGCTGCTTTGCCCTTGTTCAGGGACAACCAACGCAGGATGCATGTGCCACCCGCAGTTTAGCCTTATGGCCAGAGTGACATGATTGAATGTGTTTCACTTTGGATGCCCAAGCAACTTGGACGAATATTATTACAGCCACAGACAATTTGGGAAGCTGTGGTGATTTTCTAGCATGCATGGTTTGTAGCAATGAATAGGTTTGACTTCAGCTAGCTGCAGGGTGCTGATCCGGCTGGGGCCATGCGCCCCGCATTGTCTGGAAGCAGCCTCCCACGGCACATCATGCGGGGGCTGGCTTGACCCTAGGGGTAGTGGCGAGAGTCACCTCGCACGTAATTTGCAGGTGAGCGTGTTCCCCCGTGCGTGACCTTAACGCGGTGTTTTCACCTGCCTGCTCTCTGTTTCATTTCCAAAAACCGTGATTAAGACATGCTGTCTTCCCTCACTCTCTAAAGCTCACTCGCTCCCCCATTCGTGCCTCTCGACTTCCTGCATTGCACGGAGTACCATGGTGTTGCTTTTGAAGTTCACGCGGTTGCAGTTGCTGCTGCTAGAGCATGCAAGCGAAGTTGAAAATGTTGGTATTGGGCTCGTCGGTTTGACGAGCTCGTCGATCGACGAGCTCGCCGACCGTCGAGCCCATCTGCCAGCGAAGTCCGATCCAGACCGCAAGACAACCAAAAAATAGGGACATCCAATACACCCAACCTGGGGTGAACCGGGATCCCCTATTTCTCCTGGCATCATCTACTGCACATCAATTTCACGTGAATTTCTCATTAATTGTTTTTCATATTTCTTCCTCACCGACTTTTTCTCTGTGTTCATTCTTCTTTTTGCTCCTTGGTCAAGACCCGTGCATCTGGGGTTTGTCCCGGTGCCGTAGGGAGACCAATTTTAGGTCATGTTTTATTCTTTCCCTCCTTTTCTGGTCGAGACCGTTGTGCGTGGGAGTCTGACCCCATGCAGTGGGAGACCACTATCGTCATGACGTCGGCTATAGTGGCAATACCCACCCGGGGTGGCATTGGCTTCCGCCGGCGTAATACCCTACCCCTTATGTGCCGACTTCTCCATGCTACAGCCCTCCATCATGGCTCCAGCCAGCAGCTCCATCTTTCTCTCCTCAGCCAACTCGGTCACTTCATGAGTTGCAGCTTGGCAAGACCGCTCCAGCCTCCATGTTCCCTTCCTGTCCTCGGCTTCCAGATGCTTCCTCCAGTGTGAGTTTGGCTATTGAGTTTGGGGGTCACCATTGTTCGTCGGATGGAGCCTTTCAAGGCGCGTCGACTGGTGGGGCTGGGTCGCTTGTGGATTGGATTGAGCATTGGCAGTCATTCACCATGCTACGTCTTTTTTATGTGACTTCTCATCATGCGGAGCACTCTCCTGCACTTGTTTCCAGTGTCACGTAGTGTCCTGTGTCCGCTCCATCTCATGTGTTGAGTGACTTCTGGGTCATCCATTCCAGAGCCACTTGCCATATGACGTCGTCTCGTGCCGCATTTGTCGCGTTGAGTCATATCAGTGAAGTACACTTTGTCAGCTCTGGCTCTGGCCAGATGCTGCCAGTTCAGGACATCGGTGTTGTTTGTTTTGTTGGTCCATCGGGTTATGTCTTCTTGCTTGATGTTTTCTTTGTCCCTACGCTTGAGGTCAGCTTGTTGTCTGTCACTGCCGTGGATGATCAGGGCATGGACTTCGTTTCGTCTCGTGGCGTCGGCACTGTGTTATTGTAGTCATCTGGCCATCCTGTTCTTCGTGGCCTGCATTGTGACAAGTTGTATCGTGTGCCCTTGTTTGCACCATCGTCCGCCGCTGTTGCCGCAGCAAACGTGCATGTTGCTCCCTCATTTTCCCCTACGCACACAGGTTTGCTCCATCACCGCTTTTGTCACGTGCATATTGCTGCCTCCTACATCATCAGCTTGCTGCTCGTCTTGACCCTAGCACATTCCTCGCACCTTTCACTGCTGACTGTCTTGATTGCGCACAAGGCAAGTTGCATCGCCTATCATTTCCTTCGTCTGACTCTCGCACGCTGCACCCCCCTTTCTCTTGTCCATGTGGACGTCTTGGACCCTCTCCCTGGTGAATTTCTGGGAGGTGTTGGGAGGTACACCTTGTGTCTCACAAACGACTTCTCAAGTTTTTACTCGATCTTTGCCCTTTGTCAGAAAGGCGATGTCGGGCCCACGATCGAGTCTTGGCTTGTCCAAGCTGAGCGTGCTTGCCAGCGTAAGCTGTTAGCGTTTCACTCCGATCGTAGTGGAGAGTTAATGGGTCCCACGTCCCGCTTCCTCCAGTCTCCAAGGGTGCATCTGGAGCTCTCTGCTCCAGAGACACCACAGCAGAACGGAGTGTCGAAATGCTGCAACCGCACTCTGACTGACGGTGTTGGTACCCTTCTTGTCGAGTCTGGCCTCCCTCCATTGTTTGCCTTCGAGGCCATGTCCTACATGACGTGGATTTGGAACCGTGTTCCCCACGGTCTTCTGCCTCGTCATGTTACACAGTTCAAGCGTTGGTACGGCCGTCACGCTGACCTTTGCCTCACTCGTGTGTGGGACGGCATCGCCTGCGGACCAACGTGATGGCAAGGTGTGTCCTTGAGGTCGTCTCTGTCCTTTTCTAGGCGTTTTCTCTTAGTCCAAATCCTGGCGCTTTTCGAATCCTAAGCGTAGTTGAGATGTCGAATCTCACAATGCTCTCTTCTTTGAGAGTACATTCTCTCGTGACATTGCTTGTTCTGTCCCATCGTTTGCACCCTTCTCTCGTCCAGGGGGAGGTGGTGTCTATGGAGTAGCCTTCGATAGTGGATGCGCTCTCTCTCCCGCGTCGGCAAGGTCGCTTGCATCCTCTCCCGTCACATGTGCATTGTCACCCGCATCCTCTTCTGTCGCGTTTGTGTCATCGCCCACGTCCTCTCCTGTCACGTCTGCGTCGTCGCCTGCGTTCTCTCCCGTCGCGTTTGCGTCATCGCCTACATCCTCTCCTGTTGAGTCTGCGTCATTGCCCACGTCCTCTCCTATGATGTATGTGTCATAACCTGCGTCCTCTCCTATCCCGTCTACATCATCGGCTGCATCCTCTCCTATCACACATGTGTCGACGCCTACATCATCTCATGACGTGTCTAAGCCATTTCCTGTTGCGTCATCGCCTGCGTCATCGGTTGTGGTTCTATCGGCAGCGGACCCAGTCGCACCTTCGTATCCTCTCATCTCGTCGCCGTTTGTTCATACACCAGGCGGACATCTACGACCGTTACAGTCTGCACCTCACAATGCCCCGCCTGCCAGACGTACAGTATCGACTGGCAACTCAAGGCCAGTGCAGTCAGTCGGTCCCGTTCACGGTAATGTTGCTAACCCCACACAGCCGACTCCTGTCTCAGGTCTTGACGCTCTTGGCTTGGAGGCGGTTGGCACAGCATGACTGGGAGCTTCACCAAAAGGACATGAACAATGCCTTCTTACACGGCAATCTCGAGGAAGAGACCTGTCTTGTCCAGCCTCCAGGGTTCGAGGACGGCACAGACAGGGTCTGGCGCCTCTGAAAGGCCTTCTATGGTCTGAAGCAATCTCCAAATTGTTGGAGCCTCGAGATCTCTTCTACCTTGGAGCGGGGCGGATATGACCGTAGCCCAGTGGACCAACTCTGTTTGTAAGTGTGTCCTTTATACCTTCTGTCGCTTTCCTGGTCTACGTGGATGACCCCTTCATTGTGTCCACCAACCTGCAGGTTGTTCAAGCTGTGAAAGATCTCCTCCAGACTGTGTACACAATGAAGGATCTTGGTCCAACTCATGTCTTCCTGGGAATGGAGATTGAGTGTGATTGCTAGCGTCACACACTACGTGTGCATCAGGCAGGTTACATCAGGACGCTTGGGGAGCACTTTGCCGACCTCTTGGCCACAGTCTCCTCGGCATCCACACCTATGATGCCTACTGGGTAGAGGCTCCTCAAGTTAGCAGACCCAGATTGCCTTGTGGAGCCTGTCGGTGTCACGACGTATCTCCAAGTCATTGGCTCCCTCATGTTCGTAGGGACCATGACGTGCACAGATGCTGCCTTTGCTGTGCAATTCTTGTCACAGTTCCCACAGCATCTACGTCAGCTCCATCTGGAGGCTGCTGTACGCATGGTGCGGTATGTTGTGTCTACTCCACGCCTGGGACTGTATATTCGCACACAGCCGTCTGTTGTTGTTAACGGATACACTGACAGCGATTGGGCCCATGATCGCGATGCGTGCAGCCGGTCCGGCTACATCTTCCTTGTCGGAGGTACAGTTGTCTCATGGAAGTGGTAAGCAGGATGGCGTAGCACGGAGCTGGATTGAGGCTGAGTATGTCACATAGGGAGCCGGGGTCAATGAAAGCATCCCGTTGTGTCGTGTCATGCAGCAGTTGCGCCAGCCCATCCGTTGCATCACCATTTGCTACGAAAACGAGAGCACGCGCCGCATAGCAGAGCATGATGGCATGTGTCACACGTATCAAGCACATCAACATTGAGCATCATTTTATACGCGACCATATTTCACGTGGCAATGGCTCTGTGGTTGGTGTTGGCACGCGCCAGCAGCGTGCAGACTTCCTCACAAAAGCGCTATGGAGCGGCAAGTTCAAGTTTGTTGTGCGCAATGTTGGGCTTCTTGTGCCTGCTTCAGCTCCTACATGATTCATGCCCCGCTCTTGTTGCTTCTTCTTCTTGTCCGTAATTCTTGTGTGGCTCTGTTTCATGTCCCTTCATGTGTGCTTTCCTTGTCATCGTCTGGTGACCCTTGCTCCCTCGTGGTGTCTGGCATCTGCGGGTCATGGGGGAGTGTTGGCATGTCAGACACGGTGACCTTTGGACTTGTGGCCATGGCTCGCTGGTATGCTGAAACATTCGACGGCTATTTGACAGCATCAGTACCAGCCGGCGCGTCCTCACGTGCTCTTCAGAGTTTTTTCGGTGACCACCTCCCGGGATCCCTTTTCTAAGTTGCACTTTTCGTACTCGTTCATGATTGAGTTGCGTAGAGTTTTTTATTCTAAACCCGGCGCTTCTTTTGGTTTGTCATTCGGACAACCAAGGAGCCTATACGCTTGTTGGGTTCCCTTCTGCTCTTATTTTGGAGCTTGCAGGCGGGGTACTCTACTTTCTAACTGGCTGGTTAGACTTGCCCGCTTAGTTGCGCGCCAGAAGGTGAGGCTAGATACATACACTTTTCTGTTCCTTTCACTTCACTCTAACTTCTACATTCTAAGTCTATCTTCGCCGTCTCTCTACCGTTTGAAGCACAATTCGTTCTGTTGCGTTCTATGCAACTCTCTCACATTGGACGCTGCTTTGGGGGTTTCTCAATTCCATCACCCACGAGTGGTGGCGAGCCTCCACGCCAGTGTTTCGTGTGAGTAGCCTTGTGGCCCGACTAAGCCATGAGAGGAGTGCGTGGGCTCACACTCTACTCTCGTGCAATCCTTCTCATTCACTTTTCATGGAAATCACCTCCGGCCCACACCATGGTGTCAGTGTGTGTGTGTGTGTGTGTGTGTGTGTGTTTGTGTGTGTGTGTGTGTGTGTGTGTGTGTGTGCGTG
>SZWC01013587.1:0-10579 GCA_023375785.1 Penium margaritaceum | reverse complement strand
AAGGCATCCTCGGCTCAGCAGTCCCCGTTCTAGGGAACGTAGAGGTCTACTGCTGCAGCAGTAGATCTCTACCATCTGGACTCCGAGCCTCCACCTTTGAAACATCTCGCGCAATGCGGACGAAGTAGCATCCGCCTGTGGTACGTTCGTCCAGCGTGCCATTCACGGAAGTCTCGACTGCACGCTGGGATCCATATATAGCTCTCCGTTTCCCTACGGTGAAGTCCTGGGAGAACTGAGGTGGAAGGTTGCATTACACTTGTAGACCCCGTCCTCGGCTTCCCTGTCTCTCTGGTGGCCGTACTCCGCACCATGGATCCGTACAAGGTGCGTTGGACGACTATCTTGGGATTGGACCCGCTTCCGGATTCCCTTAGTACTTCGGGTGCCAGCCGGGAGTGTAGGCGACTGGTAGTGGGGCCCTTCGCTGTCCGTGTCCGAGCGGGATTTGACGCGTTTACATGGGTCCACTCACGTGTCTGAGTGGTCGTCAATCTGCGCCTGTCCTCTGTTGCAGTTCCGCCCCTCGAGCGCTAACGACTCTCCCTATTTTACCACGAACACCGGCGCGCCTGTATGGAACAACAACAACTCCCTGACTGTCGGGCGCAGAGGTTTGTGCAGTTGCTTACCTCAACTTCGTCCTTGCCAAGCTTGCTGCCCCTGACAAACAGGGAGGTGCTTCTCTCGGCTGTCATATTCCCTACTGGAATGTCGACGGGCCGAGCTTGCTGCAGTCTTTGTCCTGTCCAAGATGAAGTTGGGGCGGTTGTAATTTGGTCTCGCTCAGCCGTCGACCCGTTTTTTTCCTCTCACTCCTGCAGGGCCTATTCTGCTCGAGGATTACCATCTTGTGGAAAAACTTGCCCAGTTCGACAGGGAGCGCATCCCGGAGGTGCGTTGACACGAATCTGTTGTGTTTTCGCTTCGTTCGCCCGTGGCCGCCAGTCGCGCACGGAGCTGGTCCGCGGTGGGGACACTGTTCCGTGCTTGTTCCCGAACGCTATGGTTGGGGTACACCGTCCAGCTCGCTCTTTTCTACCACTTCCCTTGACTCCTACTGCTCGGGTCATTTTTTCAGCTCTGATGGTGAAGAGTCTGTGGCTTCGAACGTGGTTGTCAGGCATCTACACACTGTTTTTTTTGTGTGAGTGGAATGGGGAGTGGCATTCTTGCGTCTGTCATCTGCTCTGAAACCTCATACCCTATCATATCGTAACCGTGTTACTGTCAATTTACTACATTGCCGATAGCGTCTGTTTTGTTGTTTTGCCCTAATACGTTCTCTTCTGCAGCGTGTGGTGCACGCCCGCGGCGCCAGCGCGAAGGGGTTCTTTGAGGTTACCCACGACATCACACACTTGACGTGTGCCGACTTTCTGCGCGCCCCAGGCGTGCAGACTCCGGTAATTGTGCGCTTCTCCACTGTCATCCACGAACGCGGCTCGCCTGAGAGCCTGCGCGACCCCCGTGGCTTTGCAGTAAAGTTTTACACACGTGAGGGCAACTGGGACCTTGTGGGCAACAACATCCCGGTCTTCTTCATCCGTGATGGCATCAAGGTCAGTATTACAGTGTCTGTAGGAGAACTTCGGGAGTGAAACAATGGGTGACAAGTGGTCTGGTTGGCCCAGACTAGATAGCACACAGTACCTAGAAAGCACACAGTGCAGGTATTGATGTTTGCAGGTGATGTCAGGGCCGAGAATTCTGATTAGTCTCAGACTCAGTCTCACTGCAGTTGTGCCAAGCCAATAGCTCAGGGAATCCAGAATCTGACATCTACTGGCCACCCTCTCTTCGAACATGTGCTGTTGAGCTTTGCAGTTCCCTGACATGGTCCATGCTCTCAAGCCCAACCCAAAGTCGCACATCCAGGAGGGCTGGCGCATTGCAGATTTCTTTTCCCACATCCCGGAGAGCACCCACATGTTCACATGGCTCTTTGATGACTGGGGCATTCCCTCTGACTACCGGCACATGGAAGGCTTTGGTGTCCACACCTTCAAGGTCAGACTTCTCTGCTTGGGCCTTTTGGTCTGAATGCATGACTGCCTGCATGCGACATCCAATGTTTCTCCCTGGTTGGATGTAACTGCTCCAAGGCTGTGTGATGCCCTTCCGGAGGATGATGCTGACGTACTTCTTTCCATTTCATGCGCCAGTCATACATCGTGAGGGTCATACCATTCATGAAAGCCTATGAATGTGCTCTTCATTCTGTGCATAACATGCTTTGTGGAAGCTGCCTTTGCCTTCTCGCTAGTTATTGTCTTCTCAAGATCTGACCCACTGGTAGCTAGAGTCCTGCAGCTGGTGAACAAGGCTGGTCGGGAAACGTATGTGAAGTTCCACTGGAAGCCAACCTGTGGCGTGCGGTTCCTCCTGGATGACGAAGCTGTGGTAGTTGGCGGAAAGAACCACAGCCATGCAACTCAGGACCTTTACGACTCCATCGCGGCCGGAAATTACCCTGAGTGGAAGCTCTTCATCCAGACCATGGATCCTGCTGACGAGGACAAGTTTGACTTTGACCCACTGGATGACACCAAGATCTGGCCGGAGAACCTCTTCCCTCTGCAGGTTTGTGTTGTCTGTTAATACTTCCTTCATGATCAGCAAGTCAAAAGGAGGCTGGGGCGAAGTGAGCTGGCTACAACTCACTTCCTGCTCTCAGTTTATCATTGTGCTTTCAAATGTGGGGCATTGCGGATATGAGCATTCATACAATCATTTGCTTCTGTGCTTTTGTGAGGTCTGCTGGTTTTCTGGCTTTCTCTTTAGCCAGTAACCGCCCTTGTTTTCAAAGGTACTGGTTCCGCGGAGATGCGTCCCAGGCACCCATTTGGATGGCACTTATAGCCTCTATTTCTGACTTGCTCTGTTTTCTGCTGACTGCAGCCTGTCGGGCGAATGGTGCTGAACCGCAACCCAGACAACTTCTTTGCAGAGAATGAGCAGCTGGCTTTCTGCCCAGGTGTGATTGTGCCAGGAATCACTTACAGCGATGACAAGATGTTGCAGACGCGCATCTTCTCCTACTCTGACACTCAGCGCCACCGCCTTGGGCCGAACTACCTGATGCTGCCTGTGAATGCCCCGAAGTGTGCTCACCACAACAATCACCATGAGGGGTTCATGAACTTCATGCACAGGGAGGAGGAGGTGAGCTAGTAGACTTCATAGACTTGACAGTCATAGTACTGAGCAAGTCATGGCTGGTCTTCGGATCATAACACCTGCTGGTGTTTGTCATGCTGGTGACTTGCTGAGAAGACATGCTTTGTCCTGTTAGGGCCTGGCATTTGATCCTGCGCTGATGGTTGTCCTGCCCTTTGACAGCAGGAACTGGCCACCTGCCTTAGCATGAACTGTTGTGAAGCCCTCTTGGCACTATGATGTTGGAGTTGGCAGTAGATTGACCATTCAGGAAGATTCTTCGGAAAGGAGCTGATCTCACATGGGGCCATATCTATGGTGTCTCTGCAGGTGAACTACTTTCCATCACGCTATGACCCAGTCAGGCACGCAGACAAGACTCCCATCTCGCAGGCTGTTGTCACTGGTGCAAGGGCGAGGGTGAGATAGCTTATTTTTTATAAGCTGTTTGCTGACTATGTGATCGCAACACATCCTTTCGTTAGCATGTATACCTCTCCTCACTCCTGCATGTCCTGGGGCTCCTCCCTGCTCTTCCTGGGAAAATGTTATGGCAGATGGCAATTGAGAAAGAGAACAACTTCCAGCAGGCTGGAGAACGCTTCCGCTCTTTTCCCACTGACAGGTAATTGGAATTGCCAAATCCTTTGGCTGATTCTGTCGCTGCCCTCAACTTATTTTGCGTTTGGCTGAGAATCTGCAATTCTTTCTCATCCTGCCATGAATGTTGCCTTGCTGTATGGTTTGTGTGGCAGGCAAGAGCGTTTCCTTGGCCGTATTGCTGACATCTTGTCGGATCCGCGTGTTACCCCTGAAGTGCGCAGCATCTGGCTCTCGTACTGGACGCAGGTGAGGTTATGGAAGTGTTAAAGGAGGTACCTGTTTCATGTTTGGCACTGACTTCTGCTGCTGTCGCTTATTTTCCTCTGAAGCTGACTCCTGGATATGTACTGTGATGCAGTGTGACCGTGGCCTGGCGCAGAGGCTTGCCCAGAAGTTGAGCACCAAGGCTGCTATGTGAGGAGGAGGGAGAAAATGTATTTTGGGACTGCAAGTCTCCTGGGAGCTATCAGTTTTGGATGATAATGATCTGTACATTGTGACCATCCTCAAGGAGAACCTCGTACCACACATGGTGTCTAGATCCCCAATCCTGGCTGAAGCAGGAAAAACCACCTAGTGTGCATGTGCATTAGTGGAAATACAAGCACACCTTTGAATGTGTTATGTCAACATTCACTAGTAGAAAGCAAACAGTAGCAACCATAATGATGTGTCCGCTATCGTGCATACGTCACATGTACATTTAACAGCATTATGTGAACAATGTCTGCAAAGAACTCTGATACTTCAAGAGTTGATGACAAATTGGTGCATAACCGTGAACTGTGATGAACATAACATGTGAAGACGCGTTGATGGCAGAAATATACATAAACAAGTAAAAACTATGAACATCGAACACATAGGATTTTGCAGGTAGTATGGCCTGCAAAATGCAGACAGTTTCTTGACTAGAAAAGTATGCCAGGTAAACAGACAGAAAAGGAAGGAAGCAATAGATACCATGTAGGCAGTACAATTGTCTGTAAATTAAATGCCACACCAAGACAGACCATGTTGGGGAAAAAGGTATACGCTCACTCGAGCAACTGCTCGAGTGAGCATATACTGCTACCCAGGGTCGAGCTCGACTTCTCAGTCTTTAATGAGGGTGGCTTCTCACCGATGTACGGCCAGCGATCGACAACGTGGCCTTGTAAGGATCAGCACCCGGAAAAATATGTAGCTCCCCCAAAACACTCAAACTAGCATGATGTAGGGATCGGCAGTGAGAATGTCCTGAAAAGATGCGTAGAAGCTTCCTAGCGACACAGCCGCTGACTGGGCACGAGTGCCCGTTCAAACGGTGGGTCTGGCTAGGAGACACAAGTTAGAGTGTCATAATGTTTCAATAGCATTTACAGTGAGAGTGAACAAAAGATAGATCCACAGCATAAATACTTGCCGCGGCGCACAACGGGTGTTGCACGGGACAGTGCAAGGTTTGTCCTAAAACCGGCCCAAAACACTGTTGGATGCACTCCACAATATACCCATCATTTCGGTCGATAGATAAGCGGTGTCCATAGTCGAAAACAAAATGACAGCGATGCACATGTTTTCCGTTTTTCGAGCGAAACGGGCACGACTGTCACATATTTCATGTATTTAACAAATTTGACATGGATTTCGACTTGGAGGGTGAAGTTGAACTTCGCCCGTCATCGCGAGCTCGCAGAAGGGGTTTCACGGCGAGACCTCTCTGCGGGCGCGCGATGACCGTGCCAAACCCCCCATTTTAACTAGGGGGTTTGTCGAGGGTTTGGGGGGGGGTTTGTGAGATGCGGCGCATGCTGTGATATAGGAAAGGGAATCTGCCGGGCCCCGCTACTGCGAGGCCTGGCAGATGCCCGGGCAAGTAAAAAAGTAAAACCCAACACCCCCAGTGTAACTAGGGGGTTTGTCGAGGGTTTGGGGGGGGGGGTTTGTGAGATGCGGCGCACGTTGTGAGAGAAGAAAAGGAATCTGCCGGGCCCTGCGGTAGCGGGGCCCGGCAGATGCCCGGGCAAGTAAAAAGATAAAACCCAAACCCCCAATGTAACTATGGGGTTTGTCCGATATCAGGGTGGGGGGGGGGGGACTTGCAAGATGCCGCACACTCTATGACATTGGTGAGGCCAATGTCAGAAGCCGCTGACTTCACCCTCGAAGTCGGCGACGTCCGACTTCGAGAGCGAAGTTGAATTTTGATTTCGCTTGCACATTTGCAAACATGGGCACCACTGTCATGTTGCTTTCGACTATGGATAGCGCTGATCTATCGGGCGAAACGATGGGTACCGCTGTATTTCGAACCAACACTGTTTTGGCCATAACTTTGCGAAGACAAATACGCTACGCAGTCTGAACTTAAACGTGCAGGATCTCAAGCTGGACGCTTTGACTGGTCACATGCCTGCATCCGGCATCGAAAGGTGGACACACAATGTAAAACATGCAAATGGGGCCCACGGCTAGTCTACCGATAAAATCCTACAGGCTGCAGAAAAACTACAGAAGGTCCGAGATAACATCCAGGATGCTAAGGCAGTCGTTGGTTAGCCCCGAGTGGGTGGTCCACCACCTGCCTATGCGCCGGTGCCTCCTGAGTCCTCATCAAGGATCTGCACGGGCATGGACACGGGCGAGTGGTCACAATAAATTGTATAGCTCGACAGTAACGTTACAAATCACAGCACTCCTCCATGACCCGACGGTAGGCATGTCCATACTCGTGCAGAACCGGTACGAGTGCAACAACAAGTACAAAGACATACGTAACACAAGCACACCACACACTCAACCACTCTTAGACAAGGGGCGAATCCGGACAGAACAAATGGCGACCACAAACTTTCTGCGAGTTAGTGCTTTCGTCAGAAAATCAGCACGCTCTATGTTAATGCTGACCCATATGACGGAGATCATGTGTCGCTCCACCAGATCACGCACGAAATGGTGCTCAACCGCAATGTGCTTCGTGCGACCATGAAAAACACCAGAGTTCTCTGTAATGGCAAGAGCGCTTTGGTTGTCGCAGCGAAGCACAATGGTGGACACTGACTGACCCAACTCAAGGAACAGACGCTGTAGCCAAACCACCTCACCAGCCCCTACATCCAGAGCAACGTACTCGGCCTCCGATGAGCTACGTGAAATGCATCCCTACTTCCTGTTGCGCCACGACACAACGATACCACCGAGCAGGAACACCTAGCCGGTGCGACTCTGTCCGTCTGGACTCCAGGCCTATTCACTATCGGTGTAGCCGTCAAGAACCACCGAACACTACCGACGAAAGCAAAGTGCGAGGTACGGTGTGGAGACCACATACCGCACCACTCGTACAACCGCATGAAGGGCTATAACTCATTGGAGCTTGCGAAAACTGTTGAAGGCGGATATTGACGGAAAATGCGATGTCAGGGCGTGTGGTAGTGGCCCGGTAGATTAGAGATTTGATAACACGGATGCACAAGGTCACGTCCACTATCTCCCCCAGCTGTGTAGGGTCGTCCACCTTTAGGGCATCCTGCCCGTCAGGTGTGAGAGGCATGGAGGTTATGGGAACTGCGCCAAGGATATCACTGAAACGCTTCCCCACAACACATGCGTATCGGGCCTGATGTAGTAGGAGCGTTTGATGTCTGCGATCTCGCACGATATCCATGCCAAGAAACACCGCTGCAGAATTGAGGTCCTTCATCCTGTAGGCAGTTTGGAGGACCGCCTTGGACTTCTTCATGGCCTCCATAGAGGAAGACGCGATCAAGAGGTCGTCCACATAGACCAGGATGGCGGTGAATAACTCACGTGTCTGTTGGATAAAAAGAGAGGGATCTGCATCGCTCTGTACATATCCCACGTTAGTCAGGCTGACTGTGATCTCCTGGTTCGAGCACGGAGGAGACTGCTTGAGGCCATACAAGGACTTGCGAAAGTGCCAGAACTTATCACCGTCCTCGAAGATTGGTGGCTGGTCCACGTAGATTTCCTCATCGAGAGAGCCATAGAGGAACACATTGTTCACATCCATCTAGCGCAGTTCCCAGTCATCCTGAGCCACCACACCGAACAGAGCGTGAGCTGAGATAATGCGACCAACAGGGGCAAAAGTGTCAGTGTAATTGACACCTTCGATCTAGGAATACCCCTTGATGACCAAGAGAGCTTTGTGGGGTTCCAGTGAACCATCCGGCTTCACTTTCTTGCGAAAGACCCACTTGACCTGAATAGCTTTCCTTCCGGGTGGAAGGTCGACTAGCTCGTAAACTTTGTGCTCTCGGATGACACGAAGATCATCCTCGCAGGTAGGCACCATGCCAGGCATTTGCGTCCTCTGATGAGAGAGCCTCCATCACTGTGCCCGGATCAGGTGCCATCTAGGGAGAGTTCTGAGTGGCAAGTGCACATGCCTCAGCGCTGGGCCTGACGACCACAAGATCAGCTGCTACATCACAAGCGATGCGGAGCTCGCGAGTGACAAGATTGTGCCCGACAGGGCGTGCTGGATGCACCTCCATGCAATCTTTGCAGACACTAAGGCCTAGGGCCTTCGTGCCGGGGTCACCACTTGCAACACTGCGAGTGGAACACCTAGGTGCAAGACCTAACGCTCGTTGGACTCCAGAAACCAATGGTCGAATTCGACCACCGGGCTCACGTAAGTATCCTGGGCTCGTAGAACTCACCTGAGGCTCATAGACGGGCACGACCACAGCTGGTGATGACTGAGACAAAGGAGTAGGTGATGTAGTGTGAGTTGATGCTGGTGAAGTGGCAGGGGACGCAGGGCTCAGTTTGTGCAAGGTAGTAGGAGCAGGAGTAGAGGCAGGCTCACGCACAGAGGTAGTAGTGCTGGCGGGCATGGGTACAGAATCATGTGTGCCTATGGGTTGCGAGGGAACATGGATAGAAATGGACTAAGCAAGAGAGGTCTTTGGACCGAAAACTACGATCGCTGGGTCATGAAGGGCCAGAGAACGAGAAGGGGAGGAGGCTAAAACAGACACATCTACCGGACGAGCGATGCTCGTAGGCATAGACTCCCCCATCCGTCGAGAAGCCTCACACGTAGGAACGTGCGTGAAGGTCATCGACATGATGGTAGTCAGGTCACAGTAGGTGAGAGACTCAAAGAAGAGCGCGTCGCGAGATTCGACAATGCAACGACGAGCGGGGTCCTAAAAGAGTCAGGCTTTTGACCGTGGGAAGATATCTACAAAGGCACACAAGTGATCCCGCGAGGAGACTTTGGACCCCTGGTGGTCCTTGGTGTACCACACACAAGCCACAGAGCCCCAGACACGAGTGAGACGAAGATTGGCACGATGTCCAAACCAGAGATCGTGCGGTATAACGTGGTCCGGAAGGGGACCATGCGGGAGGCGGTTCCATACCCAAATCATGTAGGCGAATCCTTCATACACGAAGGACTTAGGCAGACTGCTCTCGGTTAGCATAGCACAAACCGCATCCTCCATGGCGCGGTTCTAGCGCTCAGAGACACCATTCTGCTGAGGATTAGCAGGAGTGGAGACCTGGTGAAAACAGTATGCTCGGTAAAGAAACTACCCATCTCGCCAAGGAACTCGCCACCACGACCTGAGCGGAATGTGTGCAGCGTGTGGCGGGACTGGCGCTCAGTCATCACTAGTCAGAGGCGAATGGCGAGAGCGGTATTGCTCTTCTGGCGCAGGCTGTAGACCCACCGCATCCGGGTGAAGTCATCGGTCAGGATCAGGACGTATCGGCCCCGATTGGACAATGACTCGACAGGGAGAGGACCGAGAAGGTCTGAATGGACCAACTCGAGGGGGCGAAGTACTCGAGAGCGGGAGTCAGGGTAAGTGCAACGATGCATCTTACCCTAAGCACAAAAAAATGACAATCAGTCTCGGGCAACCTCTTGAAAGAGGCTGCATCAAGACCGAGTACAGGCTGTGTCCGAATGAGCTTAGAAATAGTATTTAAGCCCACATGACACAGGCGGCGATGTATTTATTGCAGATGCTTAGCAGAGAGAACACCAGTGACAAACACATGAGCAGAAGGGGAAGGAGAGTAAAGAGAAGGAGAAGACTGAGGAACACTGTTAATTCCTATGTGCATATATTGCTTGTGGCCGTGAGTGCGCAGGACACTTTGGTCCCGGGAGTGGAGGCGACGCATCGTGAGCGTACGACATCCCGATGTTCGCGTCCATGCGTGCTCGTCTCCACCCTGGCCACGTGGCCTGTTGACTCCCTCTACTTGGCTGCGAACTTGGCTGACCTATCGTAGAAGCATTTTTCTGAAACCTCTTTGAGACCTAGATTAGTCCCTCCGCTGGAGACATGTTTGGAGACAACTATAGGCTTGTCTGCACTTTGTTTTTGCTGATATACCCCGGGGTAACCGAGTTCGGAACCCCAAAGTCGAGGAGGTGTGCGAGGGCTTTGCCCACACACTTCGGAGTGGGCCGGCGAGCTTCGCTTGCCGGCCGCTGGGTGAGGATCGACTAGCGATCCTTACCCGTAAGAGGGGATACGTCCCTTACTCCCACACTTGTGTTTGAAATCTATGACCGCCCCACGTTTTTTACCCTAGCTTACTCTCTAGCGGACCATTTACCATGAAACAAGTTCCAAAATGTTCCTTAGACGACTCTTATGGTATCAGGACGAGACGGAGGGGCGGATCTCGAAGTAGTGGGCGGCCAGATTTGCGCACGTGGACGGGGGGGCAGGTGCCTGGTCGACAGACAGACGGACGGATAGATGGAGCGGTGGGCAAATGGCAGGCGGGCAAGCAGTCGAGAAGGTGGGCTGTGAGGCAAGTGGCGGGTCTGTCGGACAGA
>SZWC01013586.1:36240-47449 GCA_023375785.1 Penium margaritaceum | reverse complement strand
TCTCCCACTCCATAGAATTGGGGCATAGGAGGAGATAGACTCCATTCATCAGTTGTTTTCACACCTCCGGCCGGTGGACGGATTCCAATGCCTCATTTCAGTGGCCGGTCCCCATAACAAAGCAAGAGGTGATGGGCATTCATCTATTTGGCCTAGTAGTGAGTATTCAGGATTTCTATTGAAAAAAACCAGGCAGTGTGCAATTTTTCAAGACCAGCAGGAATTGTATACATCTATCCATGAATGAACTAGACAAAGGCCCAGTTCATTTGTTGACCCTTGCCTAGTTTATTCATGGCCATCAGCCATTTAGTTTCCAAAAAATATATGCATCGCATTTTATCCCTGTGACCAGATGGTAGAATTGTGTCCATAGCCCGACTAGTTGTCAGAACTATGCTAACTTCTCCAACCTTTCATCCGCTGTCAAGTTACACTATAACCAGCAGCTTTTGAGAAACACACGTTTACCTAGAGATGTTTACATCAATGTGCCCTACCCACGACTTTGAACTGTGGACATGAAATTCAGCAACAACTGTAGCTTCACATTGGACAGTTGAAAATTCTTAGATTGGACAATGGAGTAAGACGTCCTGCATGTCTTGTATGTTCCAATGCTTAGATCTCCCATTTGCTGGACTTTTNTTTTTTTTCCCCCCCCCCCCCCCCCCTAAATTTGCAAGTGTCACCTTCCCCTTTTTTTGCTTGACACCCTCCCCCCCTGTGCACCCCATCCTTGGAACTTGTGAATTTCAACCCCCACATCTTGATTGGAACAGATTTTTCTCCATATTACGAACTATGCCCAAAGTTGACTAGTGCACCACCTTTGTCATTGCTGAAATCCTGGCCTGTAGAGCTGTTTCTCAAATAGTAACCTACAGAATGACAGAGGTCGTTCTTTTTTCTTCTTTTTTTTCGATAAGATTGCTTTTTTCTAGTGGTGGGGAAAACAGACCACAGAAGCATCAACTGCGTATCTCTTGTCTCATATGGTGCAATGGTGCTTCCCAAAAAAATCTTCTCTCCACTCAGATTCATTCATGATTCACTTCCTTGCACTAGGTGCTTCTTGAGTGAGCAAAACCTTGATCACCATCAGGGACATGGACCAATGAATGCTGACTAACCTTGTTGCCATGACTGGGAGTATGCGCACTCCCTGTTGGTTTGTTTCTCCAGCAAAGACTTATGTTCCAAAACAAATCAGGATTACTTCCAGTTCAGATATGGTTTTCTTCGTTACACGACAAGATAAGAATGAATTAATGGGTAACACTCATTGTTATTTTGGATGTTGCACTTCCAACTTGTACCACTCAACACATGTTTGTACTGTAGAACACATCACCAATTATGTAGGAAAACAGACAAAGAGAGAAAAAAACGATTGTTTAGACTTTTTTGGTACCGTGTCACCGACTGAGTACATTGGCCGGTGTACTGGAATTTCATGGCTGGCATCCGTGTACAGATGTCGCCAATACATATGGTTTGTTGTAGCATTTGACCTGCCAGGTACACCAGCCAGTAGCATCCGTATAAAAATGCTAATCATGAATGTATCAGTCGGCCAGCCATGGCAATCCAATGCCATTGCTCATTGGCGGGAACTACAATGTTTTATCTACCAGTTCAAGAATCAAACTTGCATGCATGGGCATTGTTCATAAGGTGTTGGACATCAATGGCCATCACCGTTAGTTGAGTTAGCTAGCCATGTGTTGCCTTGTTCCACCTCCAGCACTGGATGAGCACCTGTCCTTGGTCAATCCCAGACATCGGTACTGTAGCTTGTGACTGGGGAACAGTCATTAAACTGATGACTGTTTCAGAATGGGCACCCCCGCAAGCAGCCACCATTGATGGGGTGGGGACATTTCTATGAGACAGTACGAGAATGCATGGGGAGTTAACACGCCACCCCCACTGCACCCGCATCGCCCCAATTTGAGGCTGCAAGAGCCTGGGCCAGTACAAAGGCAGAGAAGGAACACAAGCCAAGTGCCCCTCTCCTCACCCCATAGCTATCTGACCTAAGGAGTTCCTAACGAGAACGACAGAACGGGTACATCGGTTGCGGTTCCTGAGCGGCATGGCTCCGATCCGATCAGCGATCGATAAGACTCTGCACAAGCAAGAGTGTTTGCACCGCCAATATGATTGGTTAGAGCATTTCTAACTTTTTTGCCAATTTTTTTGGTCGGATGTCAATTCAACTCAAGAGTCCGGGTCGCAAGCATCACATTAGAATAAACTATTGGTACAAACTTTCAAACACCCCCAAACTTGTCAAAGTGTTATGTGACATTTGTAATGAAATTGAAATATAAGGTGAAACTGTTACTGAACTACCGTAGTGTTCCGTAATTTCGTGGTCCAGAATAGTTCTAGGGGTGTAACATATGTTCACACCTGATTTTGCATTGTTTTCCTGTTTCCTTTTTACTAAAAAACCTACTTCAGGTTGTAATTTGAATGTTTTTTGGCAGTGCTCTGTTTTCGGGGGTCTTCGATCCGAGAATGACTGGTTCAACTCTGTGCCGTGTGCAAACTACTGGCCGATCAAGTTCGTGTACGTTTCTTGCTTTTCTGCCTTCGACAAGAGACAGACAAGCGAGAATTTTGATTTTGCGCCACGCAGTCAAGAATGGATGGCGCACGCTGCCGGTTCTTTTTGGGCTGTGTGGGTGTCATGGGGCAAGTCTTGGCATAGATGAATTTTTTTTGCGTTCGAAAAAAAACCCGAGTAGTTTTGAGCCCAAATCCTAAATAGGCACATTTCATGCCAACGCCTGGCCTGAAGACTGCACCCGAACGGTGCCAGAACACATGCACCTCCAACACGGGATGCCCGCCTGGGTCTACTTGTCAGACACAAAACAGCTGTGGAAGTGGTGTGAAGCAGTGTACGTGTGCAAACACCGCCACTGCCATGTGTGACACTGTTGGATCGCTGAAGGGATGCCGCACGTGGCTCAACCCCTCAATGACTGCCAACAACCCGCCTCGCAAGGGCTTCTGCTGAGCAAGGGTCTATGCCCTGAAAGATTCTTGGCCTTCAGGTCCGCCAAAATTCATGCAGACCTAGGGCTGACTGTTCGCAGAGGCTGAGTGGCACACTGTATGCGGACCTGGGGTCACCTCAGAATGGCACTATGGCTGGTTTGTGTGTCTATCCTTTGTGATTCTGAATGTTGAATGCTTTTCAGAGCTTTTTGTGCAAAAAAGATACAAAAACTACGGAACACTACGGTATTGAAACTAGCTGAAAGTAAATTACGAGTTTCTTTTGTGACCACAAACCGCGCGCTCAAAGAAAGGGACCCCTGGCTGTATTTTTGGCAAAGACCAAACTGTTGAGTGCCTGAAACAAGAGGACATACGGTAATACCCCAACCAATCAGGCTTGACTTTGTGAGATGTATTTGAATTCACAGACTCAAACGTGGGTGCTGTGAAACCTTTCCCCCCACTACCTGCTCATGTGAGACATCCAACTGTGCATCGTGAGGAGAGTGTGGATTACAAGCCCTTGCCAACGCGCTGACATGCCGATGTGGACACAAAAACAAATGCTTTGTCAGCACGTACACATCCGTGGACAAGCAGAAGGCCTGCAAATATCAGTGGCATCGCCAGCACAACATGCATGCACCCTGGCAAGGACATCAGTGCTACAAATCCCTGGATCAAAGTTTAAGCACATCATGAATTCTGCTGAAACACGTCCAGGCTGCAGATTTTTCTTCTTTGAAATGGCAATCTGTCCATGGCCATCGCCATTGGTTCATGCGGACCGAGAAGGTAGTTATCATGGTGAGCCACAATCGAGCCCACACTTGGTTCTTTGCGACCCGCCACTTCTACTGCTGGTTTCCATTTCTTGTGAGACACTTGTTTGGAATTCCTTCATCTGACCGCATCGAAACTGGCCATGGGTTGAACCATGGGCAGGAGGCTTCCCAGTGAGCGGTGATGGATACATGGTGCCAAAAAGTGACCAAAGTGAGTTCCTCAATAAAAATCTTCAGGCACAACTGATGCATAAATGATTTCTTCCTGCTTTTGTAGCAATTTATGGAGTCTGTTTGAGGGAGATATGGATTTTCAAGGTTTGGTGGCAGTTGGTCTTGTTCAAGTGACGGCTCCTGCACTTCTAGCAGCAATGACGGCAAAAATTATTGGCCAAGGAGGCTTGGAGCAGCCTTCAAGGTAGAAAGGTGGCAAGAGGACCTTCAAGGAATCTCAAAGAAGGTCCCCATCAAGATTATTGGTAGTGCACATGTCAGGAATGTTCAGTCTCTTGTGTGACTGCCGCTCATCCCGGTAGGCTAGGAGTGTGCTTTGAGGTGAACTTTAACACGGTGGTTCTTCCAGCTCCATTTGCCAAATGGACCATACTTAGGCTTGTTAGACAGCTGTGCTAATTTAGTTTCTTATCCATGATTCAAAATAGCTGTTCACGCTCTCTACACAACTTCACGTGCTTCCATATTGTTGTTTCTGCAACCTGCAACTTGTCTCTCACATACAATTGGTCCTGCCTAGTGGCTCTTGATGAGCCTGCTCACCTCCCTGAGGGCTGCTTAATTTTCTATCAGTGGCATCAGCTCTAGAAAAAGTCCTTTCCTCATTTTTGAGGCATCCCTTGCACACTGGTGTGTGAGAGAGACTGTTCATGGGCCAACGTTGCAGTCAATGTGGTAACATCCGCTTCTGTGGAGGCCGGTGTCAACATCGCCAAGTTCGAAAGAAAGAACTTCTTCAACTGGAGCAACAACATGAAGATGGTGCTAATGGAGAAGGAAATCTAGAGGCACGTGAGTGAGGCTGACTCTGTTGAAACCTCCCTCTCCGCTGCCGAGGCCTGTACCCACCGTGAGAAGCGGGACCGCGTCCTCGCCGCCATCTACCTCCACCTTGTTGAACTGCAGCAACTCCTTGTCCGCGACATCCTGCCCCCAAGAGAGGTTTGGAATAANTAGCGGAGATGGAGGGACAAAGAAGGCAGACCTTGCGACAGGGGTGGGAGCGGGGAAACAGTCCGACGCCTCTACCAACGCCACTGATTGGGAGAGTGGATTCGTAGCCACCATTTGGTTCTTGCACGTCTCTGCCAACACTATCTTGTTCTGGATCATCGACACGGGAGCCACTCGGCACATGACCTGTTGACAGGAGTGGTCAGTTGTCTACACCGCTATTAAATCTTGCCAAGTATACATGGGTGTCAATCGTGTGCAGATGGCGGTGGGAGAGGGTGAGATTGTCTTCCGTGCTTCTGTCCAAGGGAAGCATGTGGAACGTTGTGTTAAGGGGTTGCTCCATGTTCCGGGACTGGTAGCTAACCTCCTCTTGGTTTCATCTCTCAACTCCCAGGGCCTGCATTTTCGATCTGAGAATGGTGGCTTCGCCATCTCAGCACGTGCCGGCCAGGTGCTTACAAAGGCGGACAGTGACGATGGCCTCTACTGTCTTCTCGTGGCATCGGAGAAAGGAGTTGCCTCAACAGTGACTGCAAGAGTGGGAGAAAACAACATCGACCTGTGGCATCGCCGGCTTGGACACCTCGGCTTTGAAGTAATCATCTCCATGCAGCAAATGGTGTACGACCTGCGGCTGAAGGAGGTGAAGCAGCCCGGTGCGTCAGCCTGCAAGAGCTACATTGAAGGGAAGCAAGCCCGCTCTCCATTCTCTAGGAAGGGAAAGGCGGCAGCTGAGCTTATCTCTCTTGTGCAATCTGGCGTTTGTGGTCCCATGCCATCACATTCTTTGTTTGGCAAGCTGTACTCTCTCACGTTCAAGGATGAGAAGTCGCCGAAGACATGGGTGTTCTTTCTGGCCGGGAAGGATGAGTTTTTTTACGCATTCAAGGCATGGTTGGCTGCTGCACAGAATGAGAGTGGTACACGTCTGTAGGTGCTTTGCACCAATGGCGGAGGTGAGTACCTCTCCAAGGACCTTTGCGACTTCCTCAAGAACCGCGGGATCCAACACGAGATGACACCACCCGCAACACCACAACTTGGCTGAGCATGCCAACCGCATTCTCATGGAGCGTGTCCACACATGCTCGAGGACGCAAGCTCCAGCCAACATTCTGGGCAGAGGCAGTCAACACAGCCGTGTACCTAGAAAACCAGAGCCCAACATGCGCCGTGCTGCTGATGATGCCACAGGAGGCGTGGACGGGATGCAAGCCAGCATTCACGCATTTAAAGGTGTTCAGGTGCGGCGCATTCATCCATGTGCCTGCCTCTAACCGCAACAAGCTGGATGCCAAGGATTTGAATGCTACCTTCTTCGGCTATGACACCATGGGATAACGGCTCTACAACCTCGTCGCACGCAAGATCGTCTGCAACCGTGACATGGTATTCAAGGAGGACGTGAAGGGCTAGATATGTAGCCATATGGAAGCAGTCACGGCTACACCGGCTCTTGAGCCAGTGGGAGCCAAATAGTCTGCAGCTGAAGAGGAGTGAGGGGAAGGTAGTGGTGACAGGGCAGCAGAGGAGCTGAGGAGGCAAAGCAGCTGGCAACCAAAGCAGACAAGGAGGAGCAGCTGAGCAAGCAGCAACAGCTGCCACGGAGGACTGCACGCCTCAATCATGGCGCAAATTCTCCTGTGGAGCCACTGCTGCGACCCGAACAGCTCACAAGGAAACAAAGGCTGCTAGAGGAGCTATTTAACATGTGCACTTTTTCATCGTCACAAGAGTCTTCTGACCTTGAGCTCCTCTTCCTCACCGTCACTGACAACCCAACGACATTAAACAAAGCCATCCACAGTGATAATGCAGCAGATTGGTGTGTTGCAACAGATGAGGAGTACAAGGCACTCATGAAGAAAGAGACCTCGAGAAAGCTCGAGAAAGCTCCATCTGGCAGCCGGGTGATCAGCTGCAGGTGGATCTTCAGGTGTAAGTGCGGTGCTGATGGTAAGGTACTCAGGTACGAAGCACGTCTGGTTGCGAAGGTGTATGCCCCGATTGAGGGTGCGGATGACAACAAGACGTTCAACGCCGTCATAAGCTTTCCCTCCATCTGTGCAATCCTTGTTCTTGCTGCTACCATGGACTGGGAGTTGCACCAGATGGATGTGACATTTGCATTTCTGAATGGTGACCTTCAAGAGGATGTGTACATGGAGTAGCTGTCAGAAAAATGGCCCTCGGGTGGAGGCAGTTCCAACGTGGCCCGACGGGTCTTCAGTGTGTTCACGGCTATGTTTTGTGCAGTTTTTGAGTCTAAGCATGAGCTTTCTGGTCGCCCCACGCTATGTTTCTGGGAGTTGAAGGCAAATGTGAGACAGTCACTTTTGCGAAGGGAAAAACGCAATTTTGCATTAGTCTTTGAACATGGACATGATCTAAACATGTGTAGGGCTAGTCATGAGCTCTCCAGCGCACCAAACCGTACGCAATTTGGATCACCGTAGCTCCCGCTACGTCATCCGAAGTGCAGGACCCCAAATCGGTCGCTCAGTCGGCGGCGCGCACCACGTCGCCCGCCGAGGCGCCCTCACACATCAAGGACCCATCAAAATACCATTCCGGAGGCGCAAAAGTCCCTACGCGTTGTGGCGGTGCCCCTCACGCCTTTGGGGTCTGTTTCGATGAGTTAATCATCGAGTTTGGTGATGGGAATTGATGTGGGTCGAAACCTGTTCGCGGACCTCCAGTAGGAATATTGACGAAGTCTCCGAGTAACAAACTGTACTACTGAGTTTCGGACTCCAAGCCAGGATTTGCGCTAAGTCCCTCAGTAACAAACTGCACTCCTGAAATCCGGCGGATCATCCACCGGATGCCTCGGCAGATCTTCCGGAGCAAAATCCCCAGTGGCATTTTGTTACTCATTCTAGTCAAGTATTCACCAGAAATCGAACCGCGGCCAGCTCCCAGAACCGCCGCGCACACCCCAACTTTGATAGCCCATATCTCCCTCGTTACTAGTCCGATTCCAGTAAAACAACTTCCACCGCATTCAACAACTCATCAAATTTCAGGGGCAATCCGCCATTTTAGGATCTGAGCAATCCTCGAGTCGCCAGATCCGTCGACAAGGATTTTCCTCTCTCTGGCGGCTCGTCGGCGCCTCCCGGCGCCGCACTTGGGCATGGAGAGGGGCAAATCTTTGAAATTCTCCCCCTTGCACCTGCCATGCCCCCTGCTCCTGCTTGCTCTCACTCATCTTCCGCTGCGCCCTCCAGCCCATCATAGGTGGTCATCCCAAGCCCGGCCACGCACAATATGTGCCGGTCGACGGGTTGTGCTTTGGTCAAGCAATCCGCAAGCATGTTGTGCGTACTGCAATGCTGTAGCACCACCTGCCCCTTTTCAACCATGTCCCGTGTGTAGTGGTAACGCACGTCGATGTGCTTTGTCCTCCTATGCTGCGTCGGGTTGTTGGTTGGCGAGATTGAGCCGATGTTGTCCTCTAGCACCACCGTAGGCTCCTGCTGCGGCACGCCCAGCTCCCCAAGCAACCTGCGGAGCCACACCGCCTACTTGACCGCCTCGGCCAGCGGGATGTACTCTGCTTCCACTGTGGAGGTGGCGACGCAGTCTTGTTTTCTGCTACACCACGAGACCGCTGCACCAGCGAGGAAGAACATGTAGCCGGATGTGGACTTCTGCTTGTCCACATCGCCAGTGTAGTCTGCATCCGTGTAGCAGACCAGACGCAAGGGGTCCGCCCGCCCCTTGCCGTCGAACCCCAAGCACGCATGCCGCATCGCCTGTAGGTAACGGAGGATGCGCTTGACCGCCTGCCAGTGTAGTGGCCCTGGATCGGCCACGTACCTGCTCACTTGGCCCACCGCGTAGGCCAGGTCTTGTCGAGTCGCCACCATGGCGTACATGAGGCTGCCCACCACCGATTGGTAGGGCAACCCTGCCATATCCTCCCACTCCTCTTTTGCTTGCAGCGCCATTGCCGCACTCAGTTCACATGTCCTGGAGACTGGACTGCCGACTGGTTTGCAGTCCTCCATGGCGTACCGCTTCAGTACCTCGGCCACGTATTTGGCCTGTCCCAGCTCAAGCGTGCGCGCCCTCCGGTCCCGCATAATGCTCACCCCGAGGTAGTACTCTAGTTCCCCCATGTCCGACATCTGGAATCTGCTGCTCAGCTGCTCTTTCAGCTGCTATAGGCTCTGCAAATCCGTCGAGCACACAATCAGGTCATCCACGTAGAGTGCAACGATCTGATGGAGTTGTTTGTCGCACCGCACGTACATGGTGTGATCCGCCTCACAGCGCTTAAAGCCGAGTTGTGCCATGAAGCTGTCCACCTGTTTGTACTAGGATCTGGGTGATTGTTTTAGCCCGGACAAGGACTTCCACAGCTTACACACCTTGCCCTCTGGCGCCTCCACCCCCTCTGGCACCTCCATGTAGATCTCTTTGTCTATGTTGAGGAAGGCCGTCTTTACGTCCATTTGGTGGAGCTCCATGTCCTTCGCGGCTGCCACCGCAAGGATCGCTCAAATGCTTGTGAACTTGGCGACGGGAGCAAACGTCTCATCGTAGTGCTCCCCCTTTTACTATGCGTAACCTTTTGCCACCAGCCACACCTTGTACTTGTCAACCACACCTTCCTTAGTGAACTTGGTCTTAAAGACCCAATTTGAGCCGATGACCTTGGCATCTTTCAGCCTGTCAAGCAGCTCCCACGTACCATTTTCCGTGATGGACGCCAGCTCCGATTTGATGGCTGCGTCCCATTGATCTCCTTCGGGTCGTGCAAGCACCTCTTGCCCGTTAGTCGGCTCCGTTGATACAGCTTGCATGCACCACGTCATGCCAATCCATCGACCGGTGCTTGCGTCGAAGCGCTTCCCCGCTTTTCGCTGCCTCCCGCTGCGGCGCAGTAGTTTTGGTGGCGCATCGTCGCTTTGCTGCGATCCCTCCAACTCAACACGCTCCGGTGAATCATCGACCGGACGGCTCCCCAAGGATCTCTCTCGCTCTGGCAAAACATCGCCCGAATGACCGGCGCGTCCAGTGGATTCTCCACCAACGCCCGATGCACACTCTGCCGGGAGTGCGTGCCTTGGCACCCTAGGTGCCTCATCCGCCGGATCTTTCCGGTGGATCTCCTTATCAACTTGATCGTCATCAGAGTCTTCCGTGTCAGCTGCCATCACTGGTGCACCTTCGCGCTCTGATGTCGCATCCTCAAATTCGGCGTCCGCCGGCTCCTTCTCGTAGTCAAGGAGCTGGAACCACTCCCCCGTCTTTGGAGAGTCCACCACGCCCACATCGTTGCTACTGATGTAGCTCTGCTGCTCGTCAAACTCAACGTCTCGGCTGCAGATGACCTCCTCCTTGCGCATGTCGTAGAGCCGGTACGCCTTATGCGCGCTCTCATAGCCAAGCAAGAGATACGAATTTGCCGGCGGCTCCAGCTTGCTGACACGCCTCTGCACATCCTGCACCACCGCGTGCGCCTTGCACCCGAACACTTTCAGGTGTGCCACACTTGGCTTGCACCCGCTCCAAACCTCTTGCGGCATCTTCCAACCGTTCCTCCCCTTCAGCACCGCTGTAGGAGTGAGGTTGATGGTGTAGCTCCCCGTACGCACAGCTTCCGTCCTGAAGCTTTGTGGCAATTCTGCATCCACCAACATGGTTTGTACCATGTTCAGCAGCATCAGGTTCACCTGCTTCGCCATGCCATTTGAGTGAGGCAAACACGGCGTAGCTTGTTGTCATTTTATGCCCTGCTGCTTCAGCCACCCGCTACAGCCCACGTACTCTTCGCTGTTGTCACTACGTAGCGCTTTGACCTTCCGGTCAGTCTTCCTATCCATCCGGGCAACGTGCTGATGGATATGAGAGTGCCAGAAAGTGACAAAAATAGGTTGCTTGATAAAAATCATCTGGCATGACAGTTGCATAGAGGATGTTCCACAGGTTCTAACGCACTTTACGGAACTCGATTTGGAGTCCGTTTGAGTGAGATATGGATTTCCACACTTTGGAGATCATGGGTCGGGTTCAAGTGACAACCTGAGCACTTTGAGCTCAAAAGGCGGCAGGATTATTGGCCAGGACGGCTGAGAGCGGCCTTCAAGGAGAAAAGACGGCTGGAGGACGTCCAAGAGACTTCAAGGAAGGACCAGTCCATGATTATTAGCCGTGCAGGCCGTGCGAGACATAATTCTCTTGTGTGACAAGGTGACTGCCGCTCATCC